>PVJX010021546.1:15928-31863 GCA_004027295.1 Dolichotis patagonum | reverse complement strand
TTGGGGAGACAGGAAATAGTATTTCCCATGACCAAATTAAAAGTGAGCCAAAAGAACAATTTTGCCTCAGGATGTAAGCGCTTTAACTCCCCACCAAGGAATGTGAAAACTGTCCCAGATCACACTTAACAAAAGAGACCATCACCTATTTTGAAAGTATGACATGGAAAGTCCCCACACCGGTTCTCCTCACCGAAGAATATGAGGCAGGGTCCCAGGGAACAAAAAATAACAGTTTTTCCTCAGGCTGTAGAGCCTAAGGAGTGTGAAAACTGCTGTCTCTGTCCAAGGATGGCAAGGATAGGTTTTCTGACACAAGCTTTCAAATTTTAGGAATGGAAACAGAAAACCCCAGACAGTAGCTCACCTGTGATGAGTGAGGAAGGTCGCTGTTGCATGCAGATTATTCGTGGCAAGTAAACAGTCCCAGAGGAAAAAATAGATGGTTAATAGGCAGGGTATTTCCAACTGGGAGGGATTTTTAGGAGCTAACGTACTCCGCTATCCAAATCACAGCATCATTATGTTAGAGTTTTTGGCATGATAAAAGAACAAAATATGAAGTAAAAATAGCCTTTCTTCCAAGGACATGGAGAGGAATCCATGACCATAGGCAGTCTGGCTTCCTCTGACCGGAACATGGGATATGACATATACATATAACCTCTGACCGGGGTGGTGCTTAGGGCGGACATTGATGACACACAAGGGGCTGATTGGAACTTTTTTCACGTGCACTGGGAAAGGGAAAAGGAAGTGGTAATAGGGGAAGGAGGAAGTGACCTCAAGGCAAACGTCCCTTGATCCCACTGCCTACCACAATATCGTGTAACTTATTCTAGGGCAAAACTCTTTCACAAATAATGCAAATAACATAAGGGAAATACTATAACTCCCAGCCTGATAGATGTCTGATATACTGATTTCATGTTCTCTAAAATTTAAAAAAAATGAATTCTAGGGACACTGGAGGTTAACAGTAGAAAGTATTTATTGAAAGAAAGCTTTAGTATAAGAGGGATGAAAGGGGATCCCGAGTGGGTAGCCAGCTAACCCTCTTCTCAAGGGTGTTTTGTTGAGCAAGGCCACAAATTGAGGCAGGTGTAAGATGGAGCAAAATTATAATTAACCAATAAGAATACAAGTATAGTCATTTAGGTATTAGTAATTCAATGTGAAATCACAAAGTGGGTGCGAGGAAGGACAAAACTATGGTAAAACTATAATAACACAGGCATAGTTGCTTAAGTAATATTAAATGGAGATCAAACCATGAAGCAAGTTATTTAGCAAGCACATGTGGGGCAGAGAAGGACGTACCTGGATGCAGTTCGGTAAGAAGGTTGTGGCCCTCCACCTACAGCCGTTGATGCCTAGGAAGAATATCGATCACTGCTGTTCACCCCTCAGGGAAGTATGTGAGTGCAGCCATTCTTCTTTGTCCTCAGGCCTGACCTTCCCGGAACGTGCCTCCAGTCACAGTTTTCTTATGTACTGACCTCTACACGACACAGCCCTGTTTGAATGCCTGTATTTCTAAATAACTTAGTTGTCTATAATGCTGGTTCCTTGAAGATGGATTATTACAAGAGGAAAATAGAAAAATACAGGATCAATTTCTAGGTGAAAATCAGAGGTCTAATTCATAGGCTTATCATATGTTTAAGATCCTTAGGAATTCTTTTTCCTTGGAGTGATTTTCCCGGAGGTGGGGGGAAGGAGGTACATAACCTGAGGTAAGTTTGTCTCTTAAAGCTGTAGGGTTTTTGTTTTAAGCACAATTTTAAAATTTCATTTTTCTTTTTATCTTTTCTCTGTTTCTTCTATCCTACTTCAAAATTACTTATATATATGGATGAGCAAGACAAAACAAATGAAAAGTAACAAAACCAGTAGAACTGAGTATGTCTATGAAAATATACTTTAGATTCAAATCAAAGTTAAAATGTGACAAATTCACTCAAACCATAGAGTATATTTGTAAAATGCTTATGCTTTATGGTTATCTTAAATTTCCTAGCAACTGGTTCCAGTTATTGGTAATTATTATTGATAATCTTAAGGATTATTTTCAAGCATTCTTTAAAAATATAGGCTATGAGGTATCTTTTCAGTAACTGTATTACTGATATCCATGTTATCCATGATAACATCAATAAAGCTGAATGACACTCTATCCCTGCACTTATCTATGCATTAAAGACTTCCTAAATACATGCTGACTCAATAAAGTCGCAGTGATCTATGAATTAAATATGACTTGGATCCAATTTATTATAAGATTAATGGTAAAAATGTAGCAGTTCCACAGCAAAAAAGCTTCCATTTTGACTCTGTAATCAATTTTTCCACAAATGTATTGTCATTGTTTCTCAATAATGAAAAATCTTTCTGAACCATCTCTACTTATATTACATAACTTCATCAACATTCAGTCCTCTTTTTTTATATTGACTGTATATGCACCTCTTTGAGTGTAACGTAACAGATCTATGGAATAATTTCACAATAGTATCCACACAAATGTAGCTCTTTTGTGAATAATAGATATGCTATTTTGTCCTTTTTAATGTGTAGGCACAATAACTATTAAATAGTGTTAAAGTAAAAGAAAATTAAAATTTTATTTGTGTCATTATTCAGTGCATCTGTCATTATAAAATGTTCATGAAGCTATTGTCATGGGAGAGCAAGCACAAGAAATGTGACAGTGTTTGCTAGTTTTCACATTTGCTTGTTTTATTCTATCATTTTTCTTTTATATATATTAAATTTTTCATAGTATTTATTATGGAAGATAATGGTAATAGTTTCTCAAATATTTATAACAAAGCTGCTGTGTGTTTTACACTTACAAAAATTCTTTTCTTTGCTAAGCAAATACTGCACATTGCTGCTTAAAGAGAAAAGACACATGTACAGAATAAAGCTAGGGGTGGAGGAGGAAGAAGCATGGAAGGAATTGTCCTCAAATAAGATCAGATATCCCTTTGAAATAGAAGATGATTTGAAGAAACTAGACAAAAGAGGAGACAGTGAGAAGGAATTAGAAAGATAAAATTGTATGGAATTTTCCACTGTGAGGAACTTTATAATTTTTTTTTGTCAGAATGTTCATTTTCCTGTGTTTCCTCAGCAACTGTCATCCACTACCAACTTCTTTGTTTTTTTTCCACACTGTCATTTTTAAATCATTGAGTTCTTGAAAACAAAACAAAGCAAAACAAAATTGACCTAAATACAAATAAAATATTTCCTTTATTTTTAATTTGACAATTATCATTCTATAACATCATTTCTTTCCTTTGCAACTTTTTTAAATGTAATTTTTTGGTTTTTTCTCTGATTTTCCTTTATCTTGTCTTTTCTTCACTTGGTCAGATTTGTCATACTGAAGGTATCTCTTGGAGTGTTTGTTCAAATGCAGGATGTGTCAGAACCCAGTTGTTCCTCTATCAATCTACAGATGCCAGTAGCTAATGCAACAGGTCTGTCTTGCCTCTCTCAATGCTAAATGTTGTAGAGTTGTAGGAGAGAATCCAAACTGGAACATGCATATAAGGAGGTAGGTCTATCTAGTAGATCAGCAAAGCAAAGATATGGGTATTTCTGGAATTGTGAAGTCACACTGTTTTGGGCAGGGACAGTAAACTTCCACAATTAAACATAGGAAACAATTAGACTGATGTCAGAAATCAAGAGAAAGAGTGACAGGTCTTGGGAAAAATGGGGAAATAACTGCATAAAAGATAAAATCAATAAAAAGTATCTTTTAATTCTAATTACTTTCCAGGAACTGTGCAATGTGTTTCCACATACATTATCTCAGTCATTTCTCATAACCCTTAAAGTTATACATGAGTGTCTTGGGTATAAAATTGTCAGTTTAGGTACTTTAGCAGTTAAAGGCTTGAAATTTAGTAGCTACCTGAGACAAAACATGGTCAAACTCCATTGATAGTTACCTTAGGAAATCTCAGCAGTGATAATAATAGAAAACAATCATTAGAGAAGAGGACAGCACAAATTCAGAAAAGGTAGAATATGTAAAATTTTGTATTATCATTAAAACACATGCTTTAGGTATTATGATATAATTTTTAAAAGGTCATTCTACCTCTTTATGTGTATCTAAGTATAGTACATTAGCCACTTTTCCATTGCTGAGACAAAATAACTGACACCAACAACTTATAGAAGTTTATTTTGGCTCATAGGTTTAGTGAGTTCAGTCCATGGTGAGATGAATCCAAGAGAGAAATGGTGTGGTGGAAGGGCATGGCAGAGAGATAATTTTCAACCCATAGCAGCCATGAAGGAAAAACAGAGGAAAGGAAGGAAAGAGGAAGGGAGGAAGCAAGAAAGGGAGAGACAGAGAGAGAAAGAGATCCAGAACTCACATTTCCACGGTCTCTCCTCCTAACCAACAAGTCTTACTTCCTGACAGCACATGGATTTATCAATTGACTAATGGTATAGCAATAGTCACAATCCACTCAACTTCTAAAACCTGACCTCTGAACATGTGACAATGTGAGACCTTTGGGGGGGGCATTTTAGATCTAAGGCATAACACATGTAGCCAAGTTAGTACAGTTAATCTATTTATAGATTGATTGTCAGCCAGGATGACTTAAATTTCTCCTGGTTTTCATTAAAATTTCAACAGTTTTCTTCCTGCAATAGGTTCTCAGTCAATCTTTTGTTAAATCATTTACTATAGAAAACTTGTAATTACAAGTATTTTCTCTATCCTTTGAAATATAAATCTTCTTCCATATTCAACAAAGAAATACCTTTCTTCAGGACCTGGAAGTCATCTCCTTGAAATGTAAATAACAGGGAAGATAGAGTACCAAACTTACGGAAGTGTAGGGGTCTGAGTTCTATGCTAAAGTGATAATTAATTAGCTACCTTTCCCCTTTCAGTCCTCCAGTACTTTCCCTAGCTCATCCAGGACTGAAAAACCCAGCAGCTCTATCTCACTAGAGTTCGATTCCATTTCTCTCCCTCATGACAATAACTTTTAATAAAGTCTTCCTCAGTTGTTTAAGGTACAATTTATCTTTGACTTTATTAATCCTGTGTGAATGTTTATTTGTAAGATGAACTATGCTGTATTTTTTAATCTATCAAAACATTAATCTCAAAAACCAAATGGCCACTCATCTATGATTATTTGGAGATAATGTTCTCTAGATATAAAAGGATGGTTCAAATAATCTTTGAGGTCAGTAAATATTTTGGCATTTGAAATTTAAACTTACATGTAGAAAAGGAACACTACAGTTTATATAAAGAAGTATTATATGGGATATGTATGAAATATATTTTAAAGAGGAAAATCCACTGATGTTTAGTATTATAAAGCACACATGCACACACACAGACACACACACGCATGATACATAATATAACAAAGTTTGAACTACACTCTGACTAAATGCAGAATATATTCTGATTATTTTCATATGTCACTTGATACAAAATTGATTTTAAAAATTCCAAAATTCATTTCTGTAAAAATAATAATATTAGGGCCAAGGAGTACAACATCTATTTTTTAAAACTCTTGTTCAAACTAGTTTAGCACACCTAGGAAAATATATTAAACATAAATTCTTCTACAAGTTGAAGTTCATGAAAACTCATAAAGAAAGAAAGGCTATACTTTAGGATAAATTTCTAAGACCACTAGACTTAAGACAATTTTGTACTAATCAAGGTTAATTAATATAAATGATGATTTTAACATTAAACCTTTTTAATAATGGAGAAAATCATCTTTAAAAGTATCATAGTGATAATATGTATTGTAAAAATATTGACAGTGAAAGCACAAAATAAAAAATTATCCATAATTCTACCTCCAATGAAAATGATAGAAATATAGAATTAACATTATTTGATATTTTGGGTATATTCTTATTACATAAAACCCTCATATTGATTTTGAGAGACAGGATAGCACAGTACTTGTCAGTCACTTTCTTCCAGTGGCACAAAATACCAAACACCTGTAACTTAGAGGAGGAGAGGTTTATTTTGGTTTGTTTTCAACTTTTAATTTGCCCTTTAGTATATGCTTTGTGAGCATGAGATTCTTCTGACCACTTTTCATGTAGAGTAAGCTCAAGGGTTAAGGATATAGCCGTGCAGCACAATCACCTGCCTAGGAAGCACTAGATCTTGAGTTCAGTTCTCAGTAACAATAGGTAAATAAATAAATTCATAAATAAAAAGCAATAAATACATGTAAGCTCAATGTGAAGATTTCTCAGTAAAGAATGCTTTCAGATCTTGAGGAAAGAAGGTATTTGCCCGTAGGTTTGGTTGCTGAAAGGTGGATGGGAGGACACCCAGTAGAGCTTTGTGACAGCAAAGTCTCTGAGTGTGAAGCTCCAAAAGGACCTTGAGTTTGAGCCTGTTCTCATGATAACTTTACCAAGACCCTTGACAGGGAACCAGTGCCCAAGACCTCCTCATGGTCCAAATATCCTAGTTCTCTCTGAAGAGTCACAGTGGTTCCTCTAAAGCCTTCAAGTTTGTATCCCACTGCTGTTCCCTCTGCAGGTCCAACATGTTTATGGTCTGGGTCCTGGAGGATCCTATGTCCTCTGCAGGGTCATACGCTGATTGCTGCTGCCTGTTCCCCACTGTACAGTGGGGGCTGCTCTGTGCTCACATTTTGCAGATTAGTATTAGAGAATTTTTTTCTCATCAATTGACCTATGTTATACCTTCTTCAACAGTGTCTGACCTGAGCCTTGGGTAGAGTCCTCTTCTTCCAAGTTTGTCCTTCCAGAAAAACTGTCAGTCCTTAGGATACTGTGGCATTATTTTATCATAATTTAATGCTTTTTATATTAACTTTCCATGTGACTTTTATCTCGTGTTATACTAATATAATTATATTTTATTAGTAGTAAAATTAAAAGCACAGAGATACAAGTACATATGCATTTGAATGCCTTAAAATTTACATGTGTGTATGTAAGTGTGTGCCTCTGTGTGTGTGTGTGTGTGAGAGAGAGAGAGAGAGAGGGAGAGAGAGAGAGAGAGAGAGAGAGAGAGAGAGAGAGGTGACTTCACTGACAGTAAGAATACAAAATATTAATTTTGCATTTTCTTATAAAAGTAAAGATATACCCATTATCACTCCAGTCTCACTCCAGTAATACTTGTGCACAGTAAGGCTTGTACATGTATGTTCTTAGAATGTTTATAATAGTGCAAAGCTGAAAATAAACCAAATGTCTATCAGTAGGTTCATGAGTAAGTACCGACTGCAGCATATTTGTAAAATGAAATGCTGCTCGTGACTAAAGCAAAACAAAACTACTTGAATAAAAGACAATAAGTCTCAAAAATACATTGATAAAAATAGCCTTAAATGAAAGCCTTATAGTACTGAATTCCTCTTTGTTGTTTCTTAGCACAGGAAAACTAATGTATGGTGGAAAAAATAAAAACAATGCTTTTTCTTGGGATTGGTATGTGCAAGGATTAATGGGGAAAGAACAGCAGAGAACTTTCTGGGCTAATGGTAATATTATTCTTGATATTCTACATCAAAGTACCAAGAGCGGATCTTGATTTACGGATCTGGATTTAATTTGCACAGGTTGTGAATCTGTCAGGGTGCACTGAGTAGTACTCATAACATTTGTGCATTTCATGAAAGTTACGTTAAACTTAAAATATGAACCAAATAATCAAACTGTTTATATTGGAGGTATACCAATGTCTGCAACAGTTTGAAATACATTAAAAGCAGAGATGAATTAAGGGATTATGAAGGAATGGACAGGCGACTAGACATTAGATGAAGTACATATGGAAAAGTGTTAAGTAGAATTTTCGGTGGTTAGGATACAGATGCACATTTATTTTTGTTTCAATTGTACTGTAGTTTTTGAAAACTAATTAAAAATTAGGTGGAAAAATCATTTGAGGTGTTCAGAATCCTTATTGTTTTGTCTCTTAAAACTGTTGGAACCATTTCCTAACCTGCAATGATATCAAGTTCCAGTTTTGTATGACTGCTGAGAACTGAGAGTCTATTTTGAGCTCATGTAGCCTAATTCATAATTCAGCTATTTTTCCAGTGCTGAAGAGTGAGAAAAACTGACTTGGATTTACCATTATAGCATGGCTTTTTTTTTTTTTTTTTTTTTTTTTTTGCAATTCATCATGCTCTGTGTGGTGGCCTAGAGTGTCTGGTTTTATGTGACCAAGATATGTATGCTGTTTTAAAGTTATATATTTTTATTCTGTAACAGGATTTTGTCTGACTTTCTAGAACTTATGTTCAAATGATTTTTATCTATAAGCTTTTCGTTTCATACATGCATATATGGATTAACTTGTAGATTTCTCAGTGGTAGGGTCTCTCTATAATTTATGTTGTATTCTCTACCCAGAAAATATACAGTACCATGGACATAGGAGATACTTAATTTGAAAATGGTGTATATTATTTAGATGTTTAAAAACTTCCCAGTATGCCCAGGACAGTCACTGAACAGTGCACATTTCACTGACGATAACTGCAACTAAGATTATATTGTTTCACTCAACTGCACAAACTTTAATTTAAAAAAATTTATATTGCAAAAATTCCAAATAAGCTTTGTATTAGGCATTAATTTCACTTATGTGAAGTGCAAAAAGTATCATCAGCTGCTTAAATTCACTACATAAAAGGTGCTCCTATATGCCCAGTATGTCTGTCAAAATGATACCAATGAAGGGTCATGATCCAGAGGAAGTCAAGCATCTAAATGCTAAAACCAAGGACAACTAGAGATCAGATGAGATTACATGTTACAAGAGACCACTGATGAAATAGAAGTACAGATTTATAAACCTGAAGTCACTATCATTCCTTTAAAATATACTTGCATTTCAATTTGCCAGGGAAATTTAAGTACAAAAATAAGAGGAACTTTTATGTAGAAACATGAGAGACTGTATCTATCTTCCAGCTAATAGGAATATTTTCTGTCTTCCCATGTAAGCTGTTCAGACCATATCTCAGCTTTAAAAACAAAACAAAACAAAAAATGTTACTAATAGAAATAAATAACATTTTTCTAACTATGTAATACGTTTATTTGAAAGTCATTAAGTCATGGAGTTATCACCTCGCCTCTAACTTGACAACCACAAAATGCAAGTCAGTCAAAATAAAAAATCAGAAAAATACTCAAACACTTAGCAAGAGTCACCATACTAGAGCTGCAAGCCACAGGAATTCAGAAGGGTAAGTTTAGTCATCTCCAGAGGTGATCAGTTCTGAACCAAGACTTGCAGACATTCCTGCTTGATTAAGAAGGCTGGCTTAAGGCAATAGGAAAGAAGCAACGAAGAAGGCAACCACGTTACACGCTGTAACATGTAGGAGTGATGAAAACATGTTCACTATCTCTGAATGACAGTGATAGAAGAGATCTTGAAAATAGCAATAGTGGAAGTTGGAAAAAATAAGAAGTTGTTAGTATTTACTACTTTCCAAAATATAACATCTAAGAGAGATAATCCGTCTGGTCTCTGGAAACTCAAAATTACCCACACATATTTTACATAGTGTGAATGAAATAAAAAATAAACAAGACCGTAAATGTATTGCCCAGAGACCATTACTAATTTGATTTCTCAGATACCATAATACTGGGAAGTGACTGTCCTTTACAAGAAGTACGAACATCCTCATTATTCAGATTTACACCCCATTATGCAGTTTTAAATTAATTGAAATTTTACCCCAAGCAGTGTAAACTTGTATATTTCAGGTTTATAACATGAAATATCAATGACATTTGGGTCAAAAGATACTCCATCTTTGGCCTTGTAACATGTGACTGAGTTATAGGTGGGATTTTCCCAACTGTCCTAAGATTATTTTACTTAATACATTTTGCAAGAGGAGACTGAGCTATGGTCATTTTTGTTTGTTTTTCTCCAGGCAGAGTTTTGCTAAGTCTCCCAGCTGGCCTGAAACCTGGGATCCTACTGCCACAGCCTCCTGAATACCTGGTATTAGGGGTGTGTGCCATGGCGTGGGTGTGGCACTCCTAGATTTCTTATTTCTGTTCAAATACATTAGTAAGGCAAATATTTCTTCATTAGGGTTATTTTTGGTAAATAATTTATCACATTTTAAATTTTATTTACTGGCACATGATTGTAGTATGTAATGTTTACTGTCTTTGTGTGGAGTTGGCCCATGTGCACAACTCATCTTAATTCCTGTTCTTAACCCTTTTCCCTTCCCTTCATCCTCCCTCCACCCATCTCTTTATACCTTTTGTTTAAAAAGCATTGTATACATGTTTGTAGACCCTAATGTTTATATTCTTAAGTGGAGTTGATGCGTAACTCATGGTAATTCTTCTTCTCATCCCAATTCCTCTTCTCATCCCTAATCTTCCCCCTCCCTCCCTCCTCCATCTCTTGATCCCCTCCCCCTTGGATAAAGATCCATCTCCCACTTCCTATTATCTATACTTTATTCTGCCCTTTCTTGGGTTTTACTTGACCATGTTTATGGCTATTCCAAATCATCTCTCCAAATATACATCTTCATCTAAAATCTTTTACATATATGCATGAAATACATCATGTAGACTGTTATAATTTTAATTATTTTACTAAATGAACACATTCTTATAAATTATTTCAAATTATTTTTATACCTTTGCATAAACACTATAGTACAGTTTTTGTAATGAATTAAGCCCTACTTTTTAATTTAAAATGCTAATCAGCTGAAAGGGCATGATGGGACATTCGTGCTTCAAAATCTGAAACCAGTTTAAAGAATAATAGGGTTGTTAGTTTTTCTCTCTCATAATTTCACTACTTTTGTAGCAGTGATTAAAAGAGGATGGTGTCTATTACTTATTAGTGCTTACACAGCAGATTATTTCATTTTAACAAATCAATCATAAGCCAGTAACTAGAGTTAAGTTTATTTTGAGGGTCTTACCTTATCTATAACATGTCTGCTGGTTCAGAGGCAGGAATAAAGGGTATGCAGCCCACATTGCTTCAGGAAACAGGCTTAGGACTCCATAAATCCCATTCTCTACCTTATTTGCACCATTCACACATGCATCCTCTATTATGTTCATCTGGTTGGAGTTTAATTTAATTTACTGACAAGTGTGCATTACTCACCCAAGCGTAGCAAGGAGTTGATTCAACTATAACTATTGTAAGCTAATTGTGCTGTGTTGGATTTAAAGCTGATAATGATGTGCAGTGACAGGTTTAACAAATTTTTGATTACCACATTCAATTACTTTTGCTTCATCCCACTTATTGGTGAGCCAAATACTTAATTCATTTAAGGTTTTGACAAAGAGTATAGGATGAGATGATTAATTAGGAAGGCTTCCAGGACAGGTTTTATACTCTCATTATTACTAAACAACCCCCTCTATGTGACTGCACATGTTGGTTTTAGAATCTAACTTTGCTGTACCAAATGTGGTGGCTGTTTATTACATGTTCCTATCTGGAAATAGATTTTCCAATATGTTGAGATTGAATTCTTGCACGGGTCAGCAAAATAATGTTTGTGGCTTAAAAATTCAAATATAAAAGATAGTTATTTTCAAGAATGTCAATGAATCAATTATTTATTTTGAAATTGAGTTTTTCTATGCTTCTATTAATCAATATTATCTTATTAAAAAGACCAAGAATTTAAAAATAAAATGAAGATCATCTTACTGCAATTATGTGTTGGCAATACTCCATTAGGTAAGATTAACTAACATTTGGGAAAACTGATATAATATTTCAGTCTTTGAGCCAACTGAAAATTTTTTAAAAAGTAGTAAAGATCATGTTAAACTGTGCCTATGAATAAAGAAAGTTTATCTTGTTCTTATAAATCTAAAGGTTAATGAGTGTCTGGAAGATATATCTTAAGGTAAGACAAACTGAACAACAGTGGATGGTGACTATTTCTCTGATACAATCAATATGTATGTCAAAAAGTTCAGTGTCCTTTATAAAATAAGACACAAATATGTTCAATATTTTTCTTTTAATTTTCCTTATTGAGAAGGAGGTATTTGAGTGATACTGATATTTATCATTTTAGTCATTGAAATTTTTATTTTACAGAATAATCAGATGTGCAATTGAAGGATCCAACGCTCAAGCTTCATGTGGGACACCTATCTAATTGTTAGACATAAGTATCCAGCATTGCAATGATAAAAAGTGATGAATAATAAGTCTAGAATCTCTTTGTATATGTATTTGCTAAAAGACAATTATAAAACAAGGCTGTGAAAAAAACTAGAGGTTATAGACTTCAGATTTACTCCTGTCCCTGGAATTTTCTCAACATGAACTTTAGCTATGTATCTTTGTTATATTTTATGTAACGCACCAGAAAAAAAAAGGCAGTAGCAATAATTACTAAAATCCATTGTTAGGATATACTGGGCACTTTCATTATTTAAGTATTCATTTATTTATGCCTTACAGATGTAATTATCTTCATCCTGAAGACACTGAGAATCAGAGTCTCAAACTATATTCCTCATTTCTCAAATGAGAAAAAGGATTTCAGACCCAGATTCCTAGGATTCTTTAACTAAATTCTAGCCTCCCAATAACACCTTTCTTCTTTATACTTTCTAAGTGTCAGGAGAGCAATTAAACTAA
This sequence comes from Dolichotis patagonum, assembly GCA_004027295.1. Classification (NCBI taxonomy): domain Eukaryota; kingdom Metazoa; phylum Chordata; class Mammalia; order Rodentia; family Caviidae; genus Dolichotis; species Dolichotis patagonum. The sequence continues at coordinate 19,175 of PVJX010021546.1, read as the reverse complement.
TAGAGGAGTTGTAAAAAGCATTGGCTAAAATGAGAGAACAGATGGAAGTAATAAATCACCTTTTTTCCGCTATTGCTTATCTTCCCCAGTACCTTTTGCCTTTCTGCTGGAAGAGCTAATCTTATTAAAGTGGAGTACATTTTACAAAATTTCATTAGTAGTTGTTATAATATTTTCTATTGTTGCTGTTACAAATTACCACAAAGTGATTGCCTAAAAACACAAATATATTAAGTTTTGTGGAGTAAAAATCTAACACACATGCATTTAGGATAAAACTTAAGTGTCATCAACACTGGGTTTTCCTGTGAAGTTTCTCAAAGAAAATGTTTCCTGCCTTTCAAGCTTGAAGAGGCCATGCATACTCCTTGGCTGATTGCCCCTTCCTCCATGTTTGAAGCTGACAGTGTTACTCTCCTCTATTCTTTCATCACTGCCTCTCTTTCTGTGACCACAGTGGGAAAGAATGTCTGTTTTTAAGATCTTCTATGATTAGAATGATTAACTGTAGATAATTCAGAGTAATCTCCCTATCTGAAAGTCCTCCAATTTAATTACACCTTTCCTGTATGGTAACAAGTCATTTATTTCAGGGATTATTATGTGAACATCTTGGTAGTGGGAATTATTTTGCAAATCACAGTGGCAGAGATGAAGATGAAATTATCAAGAATGTTCATCAAAGTGAATTTTAACAAAATAATAAAGATGTCAAACTTGAAAACATTTTTTTCTTTTCTTCTAAATTGTTTCTGAGGTTTTCTAGTCTATTTATGTATTTCCCTGGCAGAGACTGGGAATAGCAATTACAGTACAGCCAAACTTGATTACAGTGGTGACAAACAGCATGATCTTTTATCCTTCCCTGGACAAAGTCCTTTAAGGAGCAAACATAGGGTAAAAATCAATGTTTTAGTTGCTTTTCTGTTGTTACTGACACAAGACAACCAACACCCAAGGTTAAAGGAGGAAAGGTATTTAGCTCACAGTTTGGAGAGGTTTCAGTCCACAGTCAGTTGGCTTCAAGGCAGGTTGGCATGACAGAAGAGCAACCATTCATGATGGGGAACATACCCAAAAGCAACAGCAGCAAAATGGAGAAACAAGCCTCTTTTCCCCCCCTTTTACCAGATTCTGTCTCTTGTGATTAGTGTGGTACCAATCCAATCAGTGGACTGATCCAGCAATCACCCACCCTTAATCCTAGCACCCTTAATCCTAACATTGAACCGTGAATAAATCACAGTCTTTTGTGATAGCTACTGTCCGGCAATCATGCATAAAGTTCCTTCCTTCACAACGTCTGGCTTTATTATTAGTTTTTTGTTGGTGGTGGTGGTTTTTACAAAAGTGACCTTTTGATGAGTTTCCCATTTCTCTCACACAGACATTTCTATTAATTGTGTAAAGTTCTTTTTTATTCTAAATCAAAATTATTCATTTCTACTATTTTCTGTTTTGAAGGTAGTGTTAGTTTTTTGCATGCCAGTTTGTATGTGTGAATATATGTGATACAATCTTCATTTGTAGCTAATAATTTATTTTGACAATCTAGAGGTGTTAATAATCACTTTTTTTTTCAGTTCTTCACAGAAAATCTCTTCAGTTGCAGTGTTCAGAGATTTTCTTAAGCTTAGCTCATTATTATATCAGGAGAAATGTGTTCTAAGCTTGTATTTGGAAACTTAAAAATGTGTTGGTTGTTTTTCTTTTTATTGATACTATCACTTATTTCACCATATTACAAATAGCTGGGAAAAGGCAAGGTTGGACAATTTGCTGATACAATGTATTGAATCTGTAAGAATTAAAGTATAGTTTTCAAGTGTATACTCAATGATAATTCTTTTTTTTTACTTCTATTAGTGCATATTTTCAGTGCATAATGATAATATTCATTGTAGGGAAAACATGTAAATAGCACACTTCAATTCCTTGATTTTGTCCCTCCCGCCATCATCCTCTTGTTTTCCTAGCATCAGATTCATTTAGTTATCTCAACAGATCTTATAAACTTAACTATGATATATAAAGATTCTAAAAACAGACTAATAGGCCTAAGCATATAAAATACATGTAAAGCAATTATATTAAGTCAAGGAACACTACTAAATATCTTGTTCATGCTGGGTTATAATACTTTTTTTCTTTTTTCCTACTTTATATGTGTTGAGTTTTTCATATAGGAGGAACCATGTGATAGTTAAGCTTGTAAGTCTTAGTTATTGTACTTCACTTCACATTATGTTCTCAAGATGCATCCATTTTCCTACAAATAACTGACATCTATCCTTCTTTTGGGGCAGATTTAACACTCTATTGTGTAGAAATACTACATTTTAAAAAATCCATTCATCTGTTGATAGACATACAGGCTATTTCCAAGATGTGGCTATTATGAATTGCACTGTTATAAACAAGGATATGCAACCATTGCTGTGGTATGACATCTTTAATTTTGGGGGAAGATACCTAGAAGCAGAATAGCTGTCTCAAATGGAATTTCTAGTTTTTTGAGGAATCTCCATACTGGTTTCCATAGTGATTGTGTTAGTTTGTTCCACCACAAATGGAGAAGGATTCTGTTATTCCTACAATCTCATCAACATCAGCTGGTTGATTTCTTGAGGATAGCCATTATTTTTGTAGTGAGATGGAATCTCCTGTTGTTTTAATTTGCATTTCTTTAATGGCCAGTGATGTTGAATATATTTTTGTATATTTATTGGTCATTTGTATGTCTTCATTTGAGAAGTGTCTATTCTTTTCAAATGTCCATTTTTGAATTGGATCTTTAAATTTGAAGGGGTCTAATTTTTTTCAAGTTCTTTATATATTCCAGATATTAGTCCTTTGTCTAAGGAATAGCAGAAATTCTCTTCCCATTCTGTAGGTTGTTTTTTTAGTCTGTTAGTAGTTTCCTTTTATGTGCAGAATCTTTGTAATTTGATGAACCCATCTGATGAATCTTGGTATTATTTCTTGAAATTCTTTGCCAATAATTATGTCTTCAAGAGTTTTACCTATTTTGTCTTCCAGCAGGTTTTTTCCTATTGTGATGTTTAGGTCTTTGATTCTTTTTTTTTTTTTTTTTTTTTTTTTTTTTTTTTTTTTTTTTTTTTTTTTTTTTTTTTTTTTTTTTTTTTTTTTTTTTTTTTTTTTTTTTTTTTTTTTTTTTTTTTTTTTTTTTTTTTTTTTTTTTTTTTTTTTTTTTTTTTTTTTTTTTTTTTTTTTTTTTTTTTTTTTT
>PVJX010021546.1:0-15828 GCA_004027295.1 Dolichotis patagonum | reverse complement strand
TGACTATACCTCGAGTTGATTCTGTAACTTTTATTCTGTTTATTTGATCCATGAGTTTACTTGAATAAATTTTAAGATATATCTATATATAAATCATGCTGTAAAATTATTTTTAATGGGAAATGTTCTAGTTAATATTAGTAAAAGCAATAATAATAAACATAAAATAATGGCACTGGTACATATAATTCTAAGAGGGGTATCACAATTCTTGAGCATGGGTGAGAAATGCACATTTAGTAGAACACCATACCCATGATTAAGGTACCTTAGATGCTAAAACTGAAGGCATTTAACAGATGTAATTATAGTCTATTAGGTAACTTTAAGGCAATCACAAGATTATGCTATGAGGATCCAATTTAATGAGGCAAAAGGATTCAGAAGTAAGAGATTGAAGAAATTAGGGAGTCGGCAGCAATGGATACACTGCTGATGGCTTTGAAGAAATAAACCATCATACCTTGGAAGAACCACATAGCAGCAAGTGGGGAAAGTTTTCCAGCCCTCCAACTACAAGCAACTGAATCCTGCCAATGACTAGTAAAGCAGGGCCTGAGGCCCAAATGAGATTGCAAACTCAGATGAAATGAAAGCCACTGGTAATATAGTACCTTGGTTTTTCTGTAGAGAAACCCTGAGCAGATGACATAGTAAACCAATGCCCATAGTACTGGCACATGGAATTTACAATGTAATACAATTGTCTTTCTTTAATCCAGTAATTTTTGTAGCTTATCACATTGCAATAGAAAACTAACACATTTGCTAACATTTAATAAGCTCCTTATATGAGCCATGTTCTGTGCTACTGATGTTACACAGATAATTTTACTTAGTATTCATAATAGTCCCACAAAGAGGAATCTATTATTTTTTAAATTTTACAGATGAGAAAATACTAAGAGAAATTTAAACACTTGATGAAAATTCACAGAGCAAGGTGATAAAGGAATCAGGAGATGAACTTTGCTTTAATCATTTCACTACACTGTATTTTTTAATGCCAACCATTACACAGAATAATGCAAGTCAATTTTGTTCTGATTACCACATGCTCAAATGCTATCTTTTTTTTTGCATACATCCACCAAAATGTGACAAAACACTAAAGAATAAACAGCCTTTGATGGAATCATTTTTTCCTACATGATTTTTCAAAAGACCTTTATACAAATGCTTCACCAATTATAGAAGAAAGTCTTCTGAAAATAAATCCTGTTTAAAAAGTTATTTAACTGCTATTTTACCTAGAAGAAGAATAATCTATTTCCATCTATCAGGTAGTAATGAGAAGTCATTATCTGCACTCTGCTTTAATTAACATCAATCCTGATTAGTCAGAATAAATTACATTCTTTGTCTTTTTCCTTCGTTGTGATTCTTCTGGTATAGGAGCCTTCAGTTATGTGTTATCATGTGTTATCACTTATAAAAGATGTCAGTATAATTATACTACTGTATTTCAAATTTTACTTTTAAACTTATTCAATGTTAAAATGTAAGGTTTTTGTTTCCATTTCATTTCTTAAAATGTGAGAAAGAATCAAGTACATTCTATAAAATATTTTTTCATAATAAAACAAAATGTACATGAATAATAAGAGTCTAGGGTTTTAATAGCTATTATTAACCAAAATAAACAAAACATACCAAGACTATGAATTGTTACTAACAATTGTGAGTGTAGTAGAGAAGGACATGGAGTTAGTTTTTCTACCTATAATGCAGACCAAATTTTTGAAAAAAAAAAGCCCATGAAAAATCCAACCTGGCAGCTTGGATTATCTATATAGAAATTAATTATGTATTACTTGTGGGGTTTTTTTTTTCTTTTTGGTACTGGGGATCAAACGCACAACCTCATGCTTGCCAGGCAGGGACTTACTGTGCTAAGCTAAATCCTCAACCTGTTTATTACATTTCTATCACTGGAGAAAAAATATCTGCCACCTATGACTGAAAGGAGGAGAAGTTTGTATTATTCAGTCATGGTAGACTGGCTCCAAGGTTGGAACAGTATGGTGGAAGCACATGGTGAAGGAAAGATGATTACTCACCTCATGGCAGGCAGGAAACAGAGAGAGGAAGAAGATGAAGCATGGAGAAGAATATACTGTCTACACCAAACCTTCAGCCAGTCCCACCTCCCTACAGCACACTGACCTATGAACTCAGTAGCATCATAAATCCATCCATGAGCATAGGGTCACCCCCATGATCAAATCACTTTTCATGTGTGCCACCTTTGAACACAAGGGTCTTTTGGAGGACTTTTTAGATCTAAGCATAGCAAATCACCATCATTGAAAACACTATTTTTTATTCTTCTGTAGGGTTGATGTATACTTAGAGATGACCACCACTTTTTTTGCTTTACTATCAAAATGGTCTTCCTGTGTTGATGACTAAAAACTGAATACGTAAATACAACTTTATTTTTTGATGAGATGGATGTAGCTGGATAGATCCTGCATTGCCTTTAGTAACCAACCCTGACATGGAGATAATTCTTGGCTGCCACCTGGATGAGTCAGGATGAGACACATAGCCACCATGTTCCTCCAGCTCATTGGTGTCTCCAGGGGCTAGAGTAGAGGAAATATATTAGTGTGAACAAAACAAGAATTTATATTGTGTCTGAGGAGAAAACTTTATTTACTAGTCAGGCTAGAAAAGGCTTTGTTGATCAGAGCTCCTGCAGCAGTGGGGATTTCCACATGTGTAAGGCCTATGTTAGGATGAAGATAAAGGGTGACTTCTTGTCCTTGACTTCATTTATAAATTATACTGCTTAGTGAAGCTGCAGCTTTCTGCCTGCACTTGATTTTCTTTTCTACTTTCACCAGTTTAGCATCTTTGTTGTGACTTATTACCTTAAACTCATCAAGTTCATTGTTTTTGTAACTAAAGCAAGATTTAAAATTATTTTCTTCTAAGAATTTTAGATTGTTGCTCTTTTATGTGGCATTTACTTGGTATTTTTAAGGTTAACTGATCATGTTCAAAGCATAAATGAAAATAAGACAATAGTTTTCATTTTTCTTGAGCTAGCAGTGTTACAGATCATAGATTTTGTCCAGGAAAAACTATGTTCTTTATTTGCAACTATAATGACTTCTATTGGAATTGTTTGCTCTGTTTCCATTTTTTGACATGGATAGCTGATAAAAAAAGTATTTTGTTTGGGTGCAGCAACATTAAACAAGAAAGAACCATCTTAAATGTACAATCTCTTGTCCTCTATTTAATAGAGATGATTTCAAAATTCAGAGAGGGAAAGGGAATACTATCCTTGTGGTTTTTGTATTTCTCTATTAATTCTTAATCCTTCTATTAATATAGAAGTGAAAAATACAAAAAAACCCCAGCTTGTTGCAGAAATTTGAATATTCACAATTCAGTGAAGCACATATTTAAACACAAATCTTATAACACTTGCATAGCTATTTATCTTTGACAAGTAATTCAGTAGTAACATTTTGGAATTTAGAAATTCAGCTATATTAAATATAACCAAGATTTGCTGGGCATATGCTTCGTATTTTGTGTATTAAGTGATCAAATTTAAAAGAAGTTAAAAAGTAGCATATGGCACTCCTATTTAAAGTTCTCAGAATTTTAAAATTAGTCACATGAAACCCAAGGGGAAATTTTAAATGTTGAAACAATGGTGTCCAAACAAAAGAGGTTAGCTCCTGCAAGAATGGGAGATGCCTCTGTGCCTAACATGATGTCCAGCACAATGCTCAGAACTAATTTGTTCATTTGAAATAGCTTATTTAAAAGAACAGAGATCTTTTCTTCTCACTCTTTGTAACCCTAGCATCTCATACACCTGAGACAATAATTCACAATAAATACTGACTAAATATTTATTTCTAAATAAGCTATATTCACTGAATTCAATTTTAATTTTGAGCACAATGTGCTATTTTTCCATCTTATCTTGCATCTTTCCAAAATTACTAGGTGCATTAAAAATATGTCCAGGTGGCATGAATTAGAAAACATGTGTTAATCTTAGAAGGAGAGACTGCTAATGAAGAAATCTTTATGAGCTCATAAATCACTGCTGTGTAAAAGTGCTGTCTGAACACCATCTGCATCAGTGTAACTTACATTGCTGGTTGAAATGAAGATACCTAGGCACACTATGGGATATTGAATCAGGGTAAGGCTCAAGAATCAATTGTTTTTCAAGGAGTGGTTCTGCAGAGAAACAGTACCAATATCTGAGGGTTTGTTGTAAATGCAATCCCAGGACCTACCCTAGAGCTACAGAATCAGTCTGCATTCTAACAAGATCTTTAGGGGATTTAAGTACATTTTGAATTTGGGAATCTCTATATTGCTATTTTAGAAATGTTAGTATCATTTTAAATAATAGATCAGCTCACATACCTGAGGATCCATTTCTCAGTTTCTATTATTAAGACATACTCCCATTCTTCTATTTTCTCCAGAAACTTGGGAGAAATGGTTTGTCAACCTTGATCCTAGGAGCATATTGTGAGAATATAATATAATCATCTTTCTAACTAGATCATAGATTCCAAGTAAACAACAGTAGCTTTTCCTTTTTTTTTTTACTTCTACCATCCAATGATTACTCAGAATAAGTAATTACTGATGTTGAATGAATAAATGGAAACACATATAAAAGGCACACACATATAAAAGAGGTGAAAGTATGATTATTATTTATGAGTTAACAAGCACAATTCTGATGTTTAGTTTGTTTTCCATTGATACATCAATTAACTGTAATGAGAAATCAAAAATTCTTTGTGGGGAATTTTATAATCAAATGGTCAAACTGCATCAAAAACCATCAACTTTTCCAGGTTTGGACATCTTAGCTCTGAATGATTTCTTTCCTCACATCAGATAATTAACTCAAGCTTACATGCTTGCTTTTCTTTGTCTCTCAGGTTTCCAGCTACTCATTTCAATAGTCATAATTCTAATGTCCTAGTAACCAAGAATATGTAAGAAGCAGAGCAGAGGCTAATTAGCAGGCACAAGCCAGCAGGAGCAGGAAGTCAGAAAAGATGCCCTGTTTATAGACCTTCAGTTTTCCTTTAGTCTCAAGACCAAACTCCAATTAACTTCCAGATATTTGAATCCTGGATAATTGCTTTGATGTATATTATTTTTAACTATATATATATATATATATATATATATATATATATATAATTTGTATATATGCTATATAGTATATATATCATCTATCATCCCAGGTACATTGTGCCTATCTAAAGAATGAATATAATCAGTCTTCTTTATCTGCTGTAGTCATGTTTGGCACAGTTATCACAAATACTGGATTAATGAATTTTAAACCATTTTTAATAGGGAAAGTATAGAATTAGATTCCTGTGAATCTTTGTTTCTCAACCAAGTGATATATACTTTTATGTGTCTTTCTGGCTAAAGCTACTTTTTAAATTGTATGTTGTTGATTTGTTAACATGGACTCACAGCCAATGGCACTAAAAGTCATGCCCCAACAAAATTACCTGACACTAGTATTTTGTTCTGTAAGGCACAGTAAAGCCTTCTCAAAAGAACTTCAGCACTACACGTAGGAGCATTTTAAACAGCAAAGTCACCATCATACAACACAGACATTTGCAAAACATGACATTAAACAGATCTCCAAAAGGTCACTTGTTTATGCCATGAACCTGAACTAAGAAGGCAAAGGTTGCTTTTATCAGGAGAAGTTCATGTTTGGTGACTCAGATATTTCAGAGATTTTTAAAGAGTACAAAAGGCATATTGATGTAGGTATTTCCAATAAATTTTTGTATTAAAATATACAAAATCTACCAAACATGAAGATTACCTATCTTATGTTTTAGGTTGCCAGAAACTTTCCTTAATGTCTAACATACTCCCTAAAAGAGATATGTATTGATTTAATGAAGCAGCTCATCTTTTCCAGAAATAAGCTCATAATTCCCAAGCTGAGATTAGGTAGTACATCTGCATTTATAAAACATTAAAATACAAGATCATTAGGCCATGCTCCAAGTAAATATCACTACAGTTTGTGGGACCCTAACTTTGTTTCAGGCACTCAGGTAATATTTCCTTTATGGAGGCTCAGCATAGCAAAGTCAAAGACTGCATTTAAGTTCAGACATTTAGAAAATGCTAAATTAAGATGCAAAGTTATTGATTTTTCCACACATTTAATTAATGAGTATTCTTGAGTCTAAATGTATTTGAAAAAGTATCTTATTTCTATTAAGTTTGCTGGTTTTCACATTTTCTACGAAAAATGTTTTAGATTCTTGAAATTCTGTGCTTATTTTATTTCACATTTATCTCTGATGTGTAATTTCTTTTTCTAAATCTGTATATAATTAGTATTTGGAATTAGGAAGAGAAGTTTTAACAGTAAATGTAAAAATAAACTCTAGTGGGTGATCATAAGCTCAAGTACTGTTGCAGAGGTCAACTAATTTAAATATCTGAAGAAGCTAAATTTAAAGCAGATTGTAGTTACAGAATTTGAGGTGTTTGTCTTTTCCAGAGATGGCTATGTGGTGTCTCAGTCTGAAAATGAGTCTGTACAACTCTCCTCTCAAGAGACACTATTTAGTTTTCTACCTACTTGAATCTGATGGTCCCATAACTACTAAGCCCAACAGAGTATACAGAATTGACACTTAACAGATCTAGAAGCTTCTATTTTCTTACTGTTATAAGTGAGTCATGTATTAAGTCACTTATTAACTATCCAAGCTCTATCCATGGGGAGAGGTCCTGGAAGACCAGAACCCATGTTAGAGATAGAAAGACCCAGGAAAACTAAGTTGCCAGGTATGAGAAGGAAGAAGTCATCTTAGAAGTTGATCTTCTAGGATCAGTGATGCCAGAACAGAGAAAAACCATCCACTTGAGCAATTGCCATAAGGCTGTGAACAAGATTCAATATTCAACTGTTTTGTGTCATTTCATTTTGAGATCACTTTTAATGTAATGATCAACAATCAGAACAGAGTCAGCACAGTATGTGTACCTACCAACTAAAAAAACCTTTATATTTGGAAAACATTTGCATGGCCAATGAAAGTTTATTTTCCTACTAAATTTGCTGGATGTTAACAGCCTTGCTGCTGTTACTATATATCAGCAAACTGATTTCACATCCCTACATCTATCAGTCACTATGTGGCTGGATATGCTATTCAACATACCAAAGCCTGAATTACCTACCCAATCAAATGAGGTTATAGTGAAAATTTAATTCTTTCATGAATCAAAAGTATTACTTACTCTCAATTATAATCATTCATTATACTTTTAAATATATTTATTTATTTTGTTGGCTAGAATGAATAAAATTTTATTACATTTTGCAGTAGAATGGCTGCTGATATTTTGACCATTATTCTACTATGTGTCTGTGTTGATATGAATACTGTTTAAACACAAATGATGGAGAAAGGATACTACGTTTAGGCTCACAAAGCTATATTACATAATTACTGGTTTCTATATCATTTTTTACATTTTATGAACTTCAGAATACATATCTGATCTACACTTTCTGAAATATGAATTGTTAATAGATATCTGAATTTCTACATAGGCACAAATACTGAATTTAATAAATTTGCAATATGAAATTTTCTAACACAATGTACTTTTTGTATTTTTACTGCCTAACTATTAAAGACAATGAGGTTTATAATTACGGTCATTTTCTATTTCTAATTGTATTCTTAACCAGCCTTTAGATGAAATCTATTTGAAGCAAATTCCTCTACTTTCACTCTTCCTAATTTTGTCTCTCTGTCTTTCCCATCCTTTCTTCCTCTCTCTCTTACACACACACACACACCTGTGTGCATGTACATACCCCCACACATGTGTACATACTCATGTATGTACACACTTGTATGTATTCATATGTACCCTTGTATTTTGGTTTGTCTTTTACTTCTGGATCTTTGGGTTAGGAATCCTATTTATAGACGTTCACTAAGATAATTCCTCTTATATAAACCCCTCATACATGTACCTGCCTAATTGAAATATAATAAAATGCGACAGGGCTCATCATTGTCAGGAGTCTTTATTTTACAGAAGATTAAAACTTAGGGATCAGGATAAGCATGAAGAGTAGCTATGAACAGAGAATAAGATTAGCAAGAGATTAGAAAATTAGTAGTCTGTCTTATTTCCATGCTATATATGGAGTTCTTTTACTTCTGTGCCCATAAAGTCTTAATTTTCTCTGGCATCTGCCATCATGTTTTACCACATCATGCTAATTTATCTTGCTATGCAGGATTTAAAATTCAAGAAGCTTAAATAAGCCCAAGAAGTGCTATCCATCACAATTTTTTAAAAAAAGAAACAGAATATATTTGCTTTATTTACAGTATTGGCTTCATGCAAATCAAATTTTTGTGAAATATTGCATCAAACGGATGCAATGTGTATTTTTTGCATAGTTCTAAATTTATTCAGAGGAACCAAAGACAAGTAAAATAGGAGATAGCCTCTAGTCTAAACTTGCATAACAGCCTCTGTCATTTTTGCACTTTTAGGAGTTAAAAAGTCATGCTTTTGAGCTTATTTGATACTTTAAATTCCAACATAACAGATATAATCTCTATTCTACTAATTTTCTGAAGTTTAATTTCATTAATCTGCTTAAAATACATCCAAAAGATTTCATTCTGCCTATAAACAAGAAACATTCAGTGTCCAGACTGCCTGGTAGAAACCTGACTTGGTTCCAAACCAGAAACAGTGGTCCAGTTATGAACTCTATGTATAATGGCCTGAATATAAATTTAGCCATACACTAAATTTTGAGTAAGACCAAGGTAGACTTGAGGCCCTCTCTTATTGCCAGGGATAGAAATGAATACAAGACATGACCTTTGTCCTTGTGATCTTTCAGACGACAATGGTGATCAATATATAGTGAATATGTGAAAGTGTAAAATTTTCTATTTTCCAGCGCATTAAAAAGTGTAATTATTACAAAGTGAAAAACTTCATAGTAGGAACAAAGGGAAAATCCAGCAAAGAAATGGACAAGTCATGAAAAGCATACACCAATGAAGGGAAAAGAAACTAACTTTGGCATCCTCTAATCCAACTCCTTTACTTGTTGAGGAGGACAAGTGCTTAAGAACAAATGTGGTACATGGGGTCTTCAATATATGTTGTTTTGATTGAAGAATGAAGCTTTACAAATGAAGTAGATGATTGCCTAATATTCACAAATCCACAATCAACACTGTAACCTTGGCACAAGTCTCTAACCAACATCTTCCTCTATTGCATCACAGTAGTTGACTTGGAGTATGAAAGACATCAAAGGAGGCCGTTTCAGGGACACATCATATTGCTGATAATGGGATGATAATAATAGGAGTTTATAGGCCAAGTTTACGGGTGTTTGCCTATCATTCCAGCACTCAGGAGACTCAGGCAAGGGGATGGACACAAGTTCAAGGCCAGTCTGAACTACAGAGAATCCCCTGTCTCAAACAAACAAACAAACAAACAAGATAGGAGTCCATATTGCTAAGTTAATTTTAGGGGATACTAACAACCTACCTTTATGATTTAAATTTTTCCCATTTTATTTTCTGACCTCCACTCATTTCTATGAATAAAACTTATAAAACTGCTAAACTAATATGAAGATGTGTAGCAGGAAGGGATAGTACAAAAAGGTTTTCTGGTTCATTCACAGATAATATAAAAATGCCAGAAATGCATCAAAAAGAACATCAACATGACTATCCCAAAGATTTGAAATACTTACACAGAGCCACTCCACTGTATTTGCTTCTGTATCACAAGAATTAGAAGAGAAAGAAGTGAGGCCCTTTGAGCCCCATCTGTTACGTAATGAAGACAATAAGCTTTCAGGCTTGCTGAGTAAAATGGCATTTGCAATAGAATCAAAAACTTTCCTGAAGGTCAGACATGCTATATTTATTGCTTCCTCTTGTCTCTGAGCCAGAACATTCTGTCACTGTTGTGATATGAGCCAGGAAGAGTCAAATAAATCTTTGATTCTTTTGGCTCACTCTGTCATTAAACACAAGCCATTGTAAAGTCATAAAAATTACCTAAGAAGAATAAAGAGAAACTGGTTGGTTCAGAAAAAGACTGACCATAATGATTAAAAGAAGAGAAAATATGACCTGTCTGAAAACTCTAAAACGCTAGAATTATTTAGTTGAAAGAAGAGGAAGCCGAATGATAACTTAATAACTATCTTCAAATTTCAGGGAGGACTATTACCTCTATTTTATCCTTTTCTGTAAAGTTTGAAACTAGGAACATTTTTCTGTAAAGAGCACATTTGACTCATTTTATTAAATTATTAGAATTTTTCCTTTAAAAAATTAGAACTTTTATTTGCAGTTCTTCCATTTGGAAGAATAAATAATGAAAAGAGAGTCAAATAACAGTATTACTCACTTTTGTTCCTTGTGTCTAAGGGATATTTTTTTTTTTTTATCTTGGCATAAACCAATCTTTGACAAGTTCTCACTATTTATCAAACTCAGTTATTTACTGATTAAACACTTCTGATATTTGGCTCCAGCTATGCTGTTATTGGCACTTCTTAATAAGAATGACAAAAGAAGGAAATAAACAGGCTAAAAATTAAATTGCATTCTTTGTTATTTTGCATAATAAAGTGACAAAACTTTGAATCATTCTCTTGTCTATTTCTGGATAAAGACTAACTTATATGAGCTCTAAATTGTTTTAAATCAGTGACCATTTAATAAATGTCAAAATTTTATTGTTTTTATTTTTTATTTGGGCAAAAAGAATAAAGAACAGGAAGACATGACCTATGAGCTCAAGAGTGGTACAGATAATTTATTTGTTTATTTATATTTTTGAATCAAGAATCAAACTCACTACCTCATGCTGGCTAGGCAGCTCACCATGCTGCTGGGCTATATCCCTAGTGGCAGAGATAATCTAATGCGTTAGAGGCTGGTGAACAACAGTGAATCACATGCATTTGAAAGAAAGCACAAAATCTAGTTGAACCAGGACACACAGAGCCAAGGTTTGAATAGAAGGTTTTCTAGGCTGTTTATACCACAGCTCCACATTAACACAGTATGACTCCTCACTGCTCAATTTCTCCTATAACCCTAACACACAATATATATGAATAATGTACAATGTGTTTTCTATGTGAGAGTCTCCATTTCATCTCCTAGTTTCACTCCTTGCATTCCTTTTCTTCCTATTTCTACAAACTACTTTCTTACATTTCCTAATTCAAATTCTGAAGAAAGAACTTCTTATTATGCTTACTTATTCGCATAAAAGGTCATGTCACAGGACCCAGGCTAACCTATGGGTCAGGAGCTACTGTGCATCAAACCAGACTTGCTCACCACAACTCTTCTTTGAACAAGAGCTTCAGCTCAGGCGACCTCCTTTGGAGTGAAATAAGACATAAAAGTCCTTTAATCATGCAGGTCCTGGTTTGCATTTAAGTTTAGAGAAAGTATAGAATTAAGAAAGCTGGAAGAAAAAATATCAAGATTGAAGGAACAATTGGAGAAGGCACAGGAATGCAAATAAACATCATTATAGGGCTTCTAGAAGGCTTAGTTAGCTGGGTAGAGCATGTGCAGAGTGGGCGTATAAGTATGTCTGGTTAGGCACCTGTGAATGGAAAGTAGAGGCACTCAAAAGCATGATGAGGTTTTAGAATTTGATAAACAATAGGATAGGGAATACTGTTATCCCATGTACAGATGAAATAACTGCACAGATTATTTAAAAACCTATTCTAGTATGATGTTTTTTACTCTTTTGAGATGATACCTAGAAGGGAAATAGCTAGGTCACATGCAATTTCTAGTTTTAGTTTTTCAAGGAATTGCCATACTGGTTTACGTAGTAGTTATACTGATTTACATTCCTACCAGCAGACTCTCCTGTATTTGATTTTCTGATGATAGCCGCTCTTTCTGAGGTAAGATAGAATCACATTGCTGTTTTCATTGCATTTCTCTAATGGCCAGCAATGTCGAGCATTTTTCATGCATTATTGGCATTTGTAATTCTTCTTTGAAGTGTCTATTCATTGTGCTTTCCCTTTTTTGATTAAATTATTTTTATTTTTGGAGGGGTCTAATTTTTATTTTTTCTTTATTTTTATTTTTGGAGGGGTCTAATTTTTGTTTTGTCTTTATTTTTATTTTTGGAGGGGTCTAATTTTTGTTAATTCTTTATAGCTGCACATTTCATAATAATTAAATCTTGGAAGTAGCATATATGTCTTTCAATAGATGAAGGGACAAACAAAATGTTACACACCATAGAGTACTATTCTGCCATCAATAAAGATAAATTCAAGTCATTCTGGGGAAAATAGATTTTACTTTGAGACCATAATGTTAAGTGAAATAAATCAGACACACAAGCTTAAATATCACATTGTTTATCTAACATTAGAGATAGAGTAAAAATGAAGAACAAAATAAATAATATAACAAGAGGAGCTAAAACATGATAAACTTGGAACTGGAGAAAATATCATTTAAATATAGGTAGAAGAAATTCATATTACAACCTGATCGTGACTCTAACCCATATGTTAACCTTAATGCTAATTAAGAGATCACCTTAGAATGTTTTTTCCCTGGAAGACATGGAAAGCTGACATTTTCTAAAGCTTTCTCTTTGTCTAAATGTTACTTAGAATTAAGTGAAAATTGTATACTAATGCATTGATATACTCTGTGGCTATCTTGTACCTCTTCTTTGAAATGGTTACATGATTATATTAATCTTCCCATCATGTAACATGACATATGCCATAGATCATCATATTATTACATGACTACCCTAGCTTAACTATGTCCATGTTAATAGAAAAAATATGTCTCGATGTAATTAAGAAAAATGGCTATAAACTTGCTGATTTTTCTGATTACAAATATTAGCTATTGTGGAAACCAATACACAGTATTTAAAATCTGTATGCAGCACTGTGCCACTTAGCAATTGATATGTGAAAACATAAAGTATGAATCCTTCCCACAATAAGCTCATAATTTATTTGAGGATGCAAAAAATGATTCACAAATGATACATGCTTAATGAAAAAGACAAGCTTTGCTTTCACTGTGTTTGTAGAGATTCTATTTTAAAAGATGTTCTTATGAGGTGAATTCTCAATGAGAAGTGTTTTGAATATTTGGCTTATGTACTGGTTAAGGAGTATTCAGTAAAGAAGACTAGCAAGTTCAAATTTACCTAGCAAAAATCATGTAGTATGTTTTGCACCATTTTTATGTATAATTTCATTTACTCTTCAATAGTTTCAGTGTAGTTTATGTCCTTTGTTTTCAGATAAAAAATAGTTCAGGGAAGTTAGGTATTATTACCAAAGATATTCATTCACAGAAGACCAGTGCTGGGACATTAAAATTGATTTTTCTCCTTCCAATGTGAGTAGGCTTTTTACTGTCTAACCGCTTGTCTGAATATGGCCTCAGAATTATTACACTGATATACAGTCATCAGCACAATAATATTTAGAGGTGGAGCTTGTACAGAGTTACTCAACCTTGATGGCAGAGCCCTCCTAAGTAGGTTGGCATCCTCATGGGAGAGGTCTGGGAAACATGTCCACCATTTCTGCCATGTGAGGGCATAGAGAAAAGGCCACCTATGAGAAACAGGCTCTCAATAGATGCAGGATCTGCTGACCCTGATAGTGGAATTCCCAGTCTGTAAAACTGTGAACAGTACATATTCTCTTCTTCATAAATGATTCAGTAAAAGATATCTTACTACAGCAACCTAAATGGAGTATGACATTCTATAGCCATTATTCAAAGTGACTGAGAACTAATTATGGTTCTTTATTACATATGGTCAATACCAAACACTCAAAAAAAAAAAAAGAGTACAGTTAGTGCACAGTAGCAACAGGAAAGAAACTTCATATTATACTGAATATGTTTTAGAAATAATAAAACCAAATGAATGATATCTTCATTTTCACTCCTTTTTTTCCTCTTTCTTCTGTGTGCTATATAACTATTATGTATCATATAGGAGTTGGTGAGATTTTTTTTTAAATTTTATTTAAAGAGAAAACAAAACAAAACAAAACAAAACAAAACAGAAAAAAAGGGTAGCAACAATACAGATTTCCAAGGAAAAAAAGAAAATAACAGAAAACACTAAGAAATCACTGCTTCATAAATCACATTCTGTCATCTTGGAAATATTTGTTCAAGTTACAAAATTAAAACATACAAAGTAGACATTCAAACAGTGAGTCTGTTAACAGTTCTGCTCCATGATCCAACAAAAACAGTCGTATGGTCATCCATCTTACACACTTAAACATACATGCAGTTATATCCTTTAGAGTACTTCCTTTTCCTCTCTTTTTTTAAAGTAGCAATTACACATTTTGGGTTTTATTACTCCTACATTTCTTATTACTTTTTACAGTAGAGACACAATGTGATATTTATAAATACAATTCTTATTTATTGCACTAATGAGGATAGTATCAATTTGTCTCCATTTACCTATGAAAGTCTCAAGATGATCCTTTTTCATAGCTGAGCCATATTCCATTGTATAAAAACACTACATCTTTTTCATCCACTCTGTGGTTGATGGGCGTCTTGGTTGTTTCTAAGATTTAGCTATTACAAATTGTGCTGCTATGAACATGGGTGCACATGTATCACTGTGATATGAATTTTTCAGTTTTTCTGGGAAAATACCCAGGAGGGGGATATCTGGGTTGAATGGAACTTCCAAATCCTAGTCTTCTGAAAATTCTCCATACTGATTTCCATAGTGGTTGCACCAGTCTACACTCCCACCAACAGCGGAGCAGTGTTGCTTTTTCCCTGCAGCCTCGCCAACATTTGTTATCAGTTGATTTCTTGATGGTAGCTATTCTTTCCGGAGTAAGATGATATCTCAATGTCTTAATTTGCATTTCTCAAATGAACAGTTATGGGGAACATTTCTTCATGTATTTATTTGTCATTTGTATATTTTTATCTGAGAACTGTGTGTTCATCTCTGATGCCCATATTTGGAGAGGCTCTTTGCATTTGGGGGGCTTTATGTTTTTCAACTCTTTATATGTTCTTGACGTAAGTCCTTTGTCTGAGGGGTTGCTGGCTAAAATTCATTCCCATTCTGTGGGTTTTCTTTTCACTCTGATGGTGATTTCTTTTGAAGTGAAGAAACTTTTCAATAATATGAGGTCCCAGTTATTGATTCTCTGAAGTGTTTCCCGTGAAGTTTGCATTTTGTTCATGAATTCTCTGCCTACCCCTATGTCTCCAAGACTTCTACCTAGCTTATCTTCTAGTAGATTTAGTGTTTCTGTTTTGATGTTGAGGTCTTTGATCCATTTAGACTTTAGGTTTGTGCATGGTGATAGACATGGGTCTAGTTTCAGTCTTCTGCATGTGGAGAGCCAATTTTTCCAACACCATTTATTAAAGAGGCTACCCTTCTTCCAGTGAACATGTTTAGCCCCTTTGTCTAATATCAGGTGGTTGAGTGTCTTTGTACTTATACTTGCATCTTCTAATCTATTCCATTGATCTTCATGTCTATTTCTTTGCCAGTACCATGCTGATTTTATCACTGTGGCTTTGTAGTACAGTTTCAAGGCAGGAATTGAGATGCCTCCTGCCTTGCCTTTATTGCCCAGAATTGCCTTTGCTATTCTAGATTTCTTCCATTTCCAAATGAATTTAGGAATGTTTTCTCTAGATCTGTGAGTTATGTCAATGGTATTTTGATTGG
>PVJX010021545.1:0-31730 GCA_004027295.1 Dolichotis patagonum | reverse complement strand
ACGTTTACACATTGTGGTTACATAAGAAAATCAGAATTAAGAGTTTGCTGTTGGAAAAGCACGTGTTGTCTCAGGATGAGTTTTTCTGGTGCTGTGGTCAGAGCCTGAATTTCCAGCATAAAAACAACGGGCCTAAGTGTCTGGTCAACACGAGTGTTCTGACCAGCCACTCGCATGGACCCTGAGGCCACGTTCCAAGCCTGGCTCCTTTCTGGGTGAAAGCTGGTCTGCGTGGTGGCAGAAGGGAGCTGCCAGTGTGTGTGTCCTGCCAGAGAAAAACCCCGCCGTCCCTCCTCCCCCGTGGGTCAAGGGTTCGGCCTCTTCCGTGATCACCACTGATGGCCGAGAGACCACAAAGGCCGTCTCTGCTGCTAGCCTCTGCCCACTGCAGCCTTGTCTGACCAGGTACAACCCATCGGAGTGTTTCCCGAGAAAGGGGAGAAGGAGCCTATGGGATGTGCTGAAGGAATTTGCTGGCCACAGGAGGGACACACACAGAAGTTCGAGGAACCAGTATGGTGATGCTGAGAAGTACAGCACATGCTCGGAACTGCTTACTGCCTGTGCCTGGTGCCGTATGAAATGCTCTTTATTTAGACTTTTTCACTGAACTCTGCAAACATCATGACGTAATTTTATTATTTTCATTTTATACAAGAGGAAAGTAAAATTTAGTGATATGAAAAAGCGAGCTCTGTCCTGGCAGCTATGACCCTAGGGGACATGGTCATCAGACCCTGGCAATCTGATCCAGACTCAGAGCCACCAACCCAACGTCTGTGCAGCGTGGGAACCAACGGAGCCACCCTCTGCATGGGACAGGGTGAAGCAGATATGCTAGCTGGGGGAAGGGTGTCACTCCCATCTGGTGGGGTTCAGATTAGTCCTCCTTCTCCCCAGGGGCTTCCTCTTCTCTCCTCCCCTCTCTTCTCCTCTCCTCTCCTCTCTTCTCGTCTCCTCTTTCTTCTCTCCTCCTCTCTTCTCTTCTCTTCTCTTCTCTTCTCTTCTCTCCTCTCCTCTCCTCTCCTCTCCTCTCCTCTTCTCTCTTTCTCTCATTTTTGGTACTAGGACTCTAACTCAGGGCCTTGCACTTGCTAGGCAGGTGCTACGCTGCTGAGCTGCATCCCCAGCCCCCCAGGGACTTTTGCTGCCATTCTTGATGCTGGAATTTCGGCTCTTCAGATGATCACATTTCTTTGTTGCCCATTCTCCTGGGTAAATGATTCTTGGCACGGGGACACATAAGTATGCCAGGCCATATGTGTCAGAATCCCTGGATTATTGAGTTCTTAGACATCAGTATGTCTCCATCAATACACCCTAAGCTGAACCGTGGGCTCTGAGCGCCTACATTCTACACATGCCCCGCCCTTACAGGGCCCCTAGGGAAAACTTTTGTTTGGGGTGGTCTGGCTTGTATTCTTTTTTATTTGTTTATTTATTTTTAAATTCAGCAGCCATTATCTACTAGAATCCTTAGAGGTCAAGGGGAGAAAAGTGAAAAAGAAGAAAGAAAAAAAGCAAGAAAAGGAGCAGTAAGACAAGAGAGTCAAACCAGTTAAACCCATAAGTACTTGCTGAAGAGCAAGCGTTCAGGAACTCAGTGAGAGAGCACAGAGACAAAGGGGCTCAGGAGACAGGCCAGGGGCGGGGCGGACTGAACCTCCACCTGGGGCATCTGTGCCCAGACCTGCTGTGGTGGCCGTAGGGCTGACGGACGTGGGCCCTGATTGTCCACAGGCCACAAGTTAAGGGTGAGGCATGAGATCAGTGAGCTGTTTGGTGCAAAGTAGGGTTGCAGAGTCAGAGCCCTGGGTCCACAAGAGACAAGAGTGCGGCCAGGAGAGGTCAGTGGGGGACGTGGCAGCTGCTGGGCCTCGGAGGCTGGAGGGTCTCGGCAGGCCACCGGCAAAGGAAAGGGTCAGAGCAGAGGAGAGTTGCAGTCGCTGACGAGCGCAGTGGGCATGGGGATCTGGTGAGTTTCTGACAAAGTTGTGCCTGCAGGTTCTCACAGCTGCTGCAGTAACTGTGGGAGCAGTAGGTGCTTGCTGCTTAAACTACACAACAGAGAATTTTTATATCATTGGTGTCCTGTGCTAGGCTTTGTGTGATGGGGGAGCTACGGTAGTTTAAAAGGTTTAAAACCACTGGGGGCTTAAAAATACCTATTTACCTACATCCTTACATACGCCCCCTGAAAGGGAAGGAAGGTGGGGCGGTTTTGAAGAGCAGGAGGCACCCAGCTTCACAGTGAGGCGCAGTGAGGAAACTGACTTCAGAGCCGACTTTGCTCTGCGCTCCGAGTCTGTCTGTGCCACCATAGCTTATAAAAACTCACTTCATTTTCTGGACAGTGGCCATGTTTGTTTTTGTAATTAAAACACTAAGAGGTTGAACAGAGTGATTTTTCAAGAGTTCTTCCTGCTGTAAAATCTTACCGGTAAATATCTTTTTTTTTTTTTTTTGGTACCAGGGATCGAACTCACGACCTCATACTTGCCAGGCAGACGCTTAGGCCACTGAGCTAAATCCCCAGCCCCTACCGGTAAATATCTTACTCTAAGCCTCCCTCCCCGCCTGCATAGAGTGGACAGCAGGGTCAGCACTTGAGGGAACCGTGTCATGAATTGTGTTGCTCACAACTGTGAGGGGTCCGGGGACACAGGTGGACATATCAGCCAGAGCTTGGGTTGGGAGCAAAGTCACAGGGGTACTAAGAGAGGTGAGGCACTATACATTCTTCTTATAGTAGGGGGAAAAATCCCCAAGCTGGCTAACTTTCTTTCTTCCTTGCTATTTTTCCACTGAGATCTATTTTTTTTTTTAAACCGGTACTGGGGATCGAACTCACGACCGTGCACTTGCAAGACAGGCGCTTATGCCGCTGAGCTAACTCCCCAGCCCCTCCACTGAGATCTGTTTTTAAGACTATTTTTAACAGAGCACAAAGGTAGAGGTTTTTGACAGCATCGCACGAAGGTCTCACAAAGATCCACCCTGCATTTTTAAACACTTTTTTAAGGCTGGACAACCTTCCTAGGCGCTGACCTTTCACTGGATGCTGCAAAATGAAACTCTGCAAACTGTTTACATTGACCTGTCAGTGTCCATTAGGTGCTGGGGTCTTTGTGTGAAATATCTCTGTATCTTTGAAAGGTTTCTTTGATGGATTATGTCGCATGATTACTGGAGCATAGTTTCATCAATGGGAGAAAGAGCTAGTAATCTGGGTAGCATGTGATTAGCAGCCAGACAGATAAACAGTTTAATCACAGAAAGCCCCCAGTTTCAGTCTGTATGGGGTCATGTCTGCTGTGTGTGCTGCAGTGACGTCTGGGGGCCTTCGCTGCCCTCCTGGACTGATGGGGGTGTGACGCATCAACACAGCAGCACTGTGTGACGTGAGCTCGGGGTGACTGCGGAAGAGGGGCACGTTTGAGATACAGAAGCCACAGGCTGGGGGTGATCAGCCATCTCTTCCTTCGTCCTCCTCTCTACCTCCTTCCTCCCACTTTGCCCGAGGCTGGAGTTGAAGCAAAGACAAGTTTAGAGAAACTGAGGCTGCAAAAGGGAAAAGATTTCTCTAGACAGAGGAAAGTTTTTAAATTGCTGTGGTGAACCCTTCCACTATCGTGTTCCTGGAAGGTAGCCACATGCAGCAACGAGGGACCGTCAGGTCCAGCGCTTCCCCATGAGCCAGGGGCCCTCGATTCTGAGAACCCTCGCTCTGTGTCCTGGCAGCTGGCCAGTGTTTGGGAGAAGGCACCCTGGGACTGGCTTCTTCTCACTTGAGGACAGGTTCTTAAGAAGACTATGCCTTCCCAGCGTGTACCAGCAGACCTCCTGCAGTAGGTAAGATGTGTTTGACGGGGTGCTCGCTGAGTTGATGTAACAGAAAGTACCTGCTGAACATCAGGCTGGATATTGACGAGGACCCCAAGAAACAAATAGGCCTCTGCTTCTACACACAGCATTGAAGAGGTTGATTAAAACAACCGAACTGCAAAAGCCCATCTCAAGTTTACTTCTTCTGGAAGCCGAACTGGAGGATATAGCCCTAGGTGGGTAGTCAGCAGGTGTGTGACCTCTAAACCCAAATACTACCACCTGTTCCCGGGCAGACTGGGGAAGGTGGGACTCCTCCATGCCTAGGGCCAGAAAACTGGAGAAGCAGCAGCTCGCGCTTCCCTGGAGGGAGGAGGGAGGGTGGCGGGATCAGCTGAGCGTGACTAGTGCGTTCTTCTCAGCTTCATCAGTGAAATGAGTGAGTTCTCCTGGGGCAGCACAAGTAGAAAGGGACAAAAAGATGATTAGTGTGTTTAAGGCAAATTCTTCCTTATCAGAACCAGGCATAAGGAAATTATGCTTCCTTGTAAGCATAGGTCAAGATTTTATATATTTTGTAGCACAGGTGTTTAGGTCTTTTGGGGAAAAAACAGACCAGATGATGCTGGGATTTTGAAGTCTGAAACTTGATATATGCGAAATATGGATCAATAATTTTTTTGGACTTGCGACTGAACCCCAGGTCTTTGCACTGAGTTACGTCCCCACCCTTTTGGAGTTCTCATTTTGAGACAGGTGCTTCCTCAGTCACTAAACTGCCCAGACTGGGCTTGACCGTGTGATCTTCCCGTCTGACCCCGAGCGTGCTGGGATTACACGTGTGCACCACGACACCCAGAGAATAAGTTTAACGCTTCGGGTTCATTTCCTACCTGATTTACCTCCCGAACACGCTGTGCTCGAGGTCTTACTACCTCATTTAACCGTTTAGCATAGGAGGATAATTAGTCACCAGGGTAACTTGGACTCAAGCCCAAGTCTTTGTAGCTCTAAAAGCAGAGCTTTTCTCAGTCTTCCAGTTTGGTGCAGAGTTTACACGTATATATTTGATTTAATTTCATTTCATACCTCTTATTTTACTTGGTATCTTCAGGAGGGTAAACCAGATAGCATTGTTAATTATTCGTTTCAGCTTTATCTCCGGTTTATCTGCTTTTTACCTGTTTCCATTTGGACAGTTTGCATAGCTCATGGGTAGATACTTGGCACTTGTGTGCTGTCTCTGGAGAACGTCTAGAGATACAACCTTGATCTTCCTGCAGGATCTTTGTATTCTGATAACAGCTGTAACTTTGCAAAGAGGTTAGAAAGTTATTCCTATTATCAGAATACGGAGATCATACCAGGGCTATAACCCAATATGCTATGTTAAATGTAGATCATTTTAAAATTTAGTATCGGAAGATTTGATGCTCCATTCTGACAAATATTTGAGGGATTAGTATAAGGCCATGAGGGTTGTAATTTTGCCCTGGAATATCCACATTTATGAAATAAAGGCTATGCCTTAGATTTTATTACATGCCAGTATACTGAAATGCCCTCACAGTTTTAGCCTAAATATGTTATAAATGTTGCAGAATACTGACTCATTATCAGTTCACTGAGATTTATATTACTGGTCTTCACGTTTCTTAAGAATTAGAAGTACACCCAACTGTAACAGGAAGGAAGCATTTGGTTTCTTTCTTTCCTCCCACCCAGGGCTCCCACTGCCACCCTGGACTCCCTCCTGCCCTGTCTCTTACGCAAAAGCCCACATTGACATTGGGCTGAATCATCTTCTGTGACTCATACAAGTTCCTGGTGTTAGAAACTGTAGTTCCCTTTATCCGCAGTGACCGTGCTGGCCATACAGTTCTTCTCCCCTGAGGAAGTGTGTTCACAGGAAGCATCTATTAATGCACACAGTTACCCTGAGAGGTTAGCACCATTCGCTTTAAAGAGGACAAACTGAGTTTCGTAAAGGAAGTTTTGCCCAAAGACAGAGACAGTGAAGGTTGTTGGAATTTGACTTAAGTCTGAGAAGTGTGTGTGACTGGATGGCACAGGACAGAACACTTGGACTACATGTGTGTTTTTGCCATTTTCTTCCCTGGTGTGCATAGATATGACCTAGCCTTTCCTTTGGTCTTCACTTTTGAACCATCCAACTCTCCACAGAGGCAGTGCTAATAGGTTAGCAGTCAGCTTGGCTACTTACTGGCTCTACAGTCTCACAAAATGTTAATCTCACTCTTTCTCAGTTTCCTTAAGGGTAAAATAGGGATAATAAAAATACCTATAAAAAGGTTGTGGAAATCAAAATACATAGTAAATCCTCAGTAAGTATCAATTGTTACTGTTACTATTGGAAAGTTAGGTTGAACAGAATGTTAAGCATCCTAAGATTGTTTCTGGTGGGTGTTTGGTTTCTCAAGAATCTATTAAAACTCACATCAAAGATGAGATAGCAGTAAACACTTTATCAAGTATCTCCTGTGTGTTTTAATCATTGTGATTAAAATGTGAAGGTGACGAAAATAATGGCGTCTTTTTTCAGTACCCAGTGTGCTGCACATCTAACGTGTTCCTGCTTCTCACAGAAGCCCTGCAGAAGCTGGCCTCTCAGCCTCTGGACTTGATTACCTCTGAATTTTTGCTAGTGATTGGTGTCAAATTTACCCATCCCTGCTTAAAATTGCACTCTTTTGAAAATTAGAACAGTATCTTCCAATTTCCAGTCTTCTATTCCCCTTCAAAGATCTCTTGCATGATTCCAGATGTTATACACAAGTTCCCCCAGAGCCAGGCATAAAAATTTTCCAGCCTCCGAGTCTCAAATTCACTTAGCATGGCTAAGGGTAAGTAAGGCTGTTGGCAGTTACAGGAACCCACTTCCTCCAACTTGAACATTTTTCCTTTAAAGTAAGACTTTTCCAAGAAACGACTGGCATACTGTCTCAAAGAGAAAGAAGGAAATGGTAATTGACAGTGACTTTTATTCCAGTATCCACTGAATGTTCTGAATGATAGCACACCAGCTGGCATACTTCTGTAACTTAAGGCATGAAGATACATTCTGACCTGCCTCGAGTTTTTATTTCAGCTGTAATATTAGCATTCTCTGAGTTCTGTCCCTATCTGCATTTCTGTTTTGTCTAACCTGACATAGGCATTGTGATCTAAAATTGTATGAATATTTTCTAGTAGTCAGAAGATCTGGAAACAAAATAGCAGGTTTTTATTGATTTGAAGTATTTTTCCTTTCATTTTTTTCTTTTTTAAAAAACCAATAAAACATTAGAGTATCTTTTATAGAAATTAAATTGATCAGCTAAGCTTTATAATAATTCTACCTTTACAATTTGCTTTTTGTTTTTTGGTGGGGGAGGAGACAGGGTTTTGCCATGTAGTTCAGGCTGATCTTGGACTCACTATGTAGTTCGTGCATGTTGGCCTCGAACTTGCAATGGTCCTCTTGCCTCAGCTTCCTGAATTCTGGGATTACAGGCATATGCCACCATGCCTGTCTACTATTTGTCTGTCTATCTATCTATCTATCTATCTATCTATCTATTTATTTATTTGTTTTTTTGAGACAGGATCTTGCAATGCAGTTCAGCCTGGCCTTGAGCTCACTATGTAGCTGAGTCTGGCCTCCAACTCACAGCAATCTTCCTGCCTCAGCCTCCCACGTGCTGGGATTACAGATGTGCACCACTATGCCCATCTACAATTTTTTTAATTGTGATAAAGCTGGATCAACCATACCCAAGGTTGGGCCTAACAGCTTGCTTCTTCCTCATTGCTGGGAACCCAGGCCAGTACGTTCTGGAATCAGAAGAAGGCTTTTATTTAAAGGCATATTATTCTGTTTATTTAAGAAAACATTTTAAAAGCATAGTCTTCCTTCTGTGAGCAGTATGAGATGTATTGAATCACACCCAGTAAATCCAAATTGTTCCTTATCTTCCAGCCTTTTTATTCCTTCTCACCACTGAGTGTCATCTTTTGAATGGCGATATTTCTTGAGTCTGGGAGATGGTGAATCCTTATGAATCTTTGCCAAAAGCACCTGTGCATTTGATCCACTGCTGCTGCTGCTGCTGTAGGAGCTTCTGAGGCCACATTTGATGTTTTCAGTTTTGGATATTATTCCTACTCTAAGTGCTATGATGTTTGCATTGTTAACTAAATAGGCGATGGATCAGTGAGATTGCAACTTGAACAGCCATTGAACAGCTAGAAGATGACGGAGTTGGAGTTATGGAACAGACTTGCATAGGGCTAGGTATCCCTGTGCCTACTGACATCATGTGTATGCAAAAATAACATGGGCATTTTGACCTTTAAACGTTTTTTATTTTAAAAAAGTATTTATTTATTTTTTATTTATGGGGCTGGGAGATTTATGGTGACTTTCCCAGGCTTTTTTAAATCTTATTATTTTGAGAGTCTCCCTAAGGTGCCCAGGCTGAGCTGCAGCCCGCAGTCCTCTTGCCTCAGCCTCCCAGAGTGATGGAATTACAGATATACAACATGAACATTTCCAAACTCTGAAATCATGCGTTTCTTTGAAGGTTAAAATGAAGTAGCAAAATTTCTCTCAAATGACCTAACGATGCAAAAATATGGCAGCGCCAAGTTGAGGAGGTTGATTAGTTGGGGTAAAGATAGCAAAGGTGGTTCTCAGGAATCATCCAGTTATAAGGTTGAGCAAAGGTAGCACCTGCGGAGAATGGTCGTAGAATGGCATTGCCAGCTACATCTTGGGAGAGAAGCTCGGGAAAGTTGGATGGTGTTCATTTTATTCATAAACATTCCACACAAGCCTCTCTAAGATAAAAAATTTTATTCAAAATTTGGGGTGCAGGAGGAAAGTTCCATGAGCCATTGTAACCATAAATTGAAAAACTTCATGGGAAGATAAGAAATCAGACTTGTCATTCTTCAGTTCTGAAGGGCTAGAATTTTAGGTAGCACAGAGGGCTGGAAAGGAAAATGCACAAAGTCTTGTTCTTTCAGGAGGCAGGTTCGTCACTGCAGAGCAGCCCCAAACTAGTCACCCCCAGGCACGAGTTGGCAGGAAGCTCACAGGCAGAGGCAGAACCCCCAAACAACTGCAGACGGGAGATGCAGTTTGGTTTCACTGTGTGCTTTTCTCCTGGTGGACGGCGGTTTTCCTCTGGTCAGCACACGTTCAGTGAAGTCAGCTCTGTGCCTGCTGCTGGTCCAGCAGTGACGTCCGGCAGTGCCGACCACGTGGCTCCTCCTTTCTGTGGGCCTTTGGGGCTTTTCTCTTCTGGTCTTCCTGTAGTGAACGTTCCTGCCAGCTGGGCCTGCCAGGAGGGGCCCCAGCCCACAGATGAGGTTTGGAACTTCCTGTCCCCCAGCTGCAGCAGCGTCAGATCCTCTCCTGGGGGTCCCTCACTCCTCTGCCCCATTCAGATTTCTTAGCAGTGCTCGTGGCTAGAGAAGATGGATCTCAGGAGTGAGTGAGAGAGTTGTTTCAATTTTTCCTTATCCCTGGCATGGACTCCGATTTTTTTAGCTAATGAGGCAGAAGACATGAATAGGAAAAGAAAAATAAGAACTTTGCTCACCAGCGTTGCTTAGTTACCCCATCAACATTCCCTTGCAGCGCTGCCAAATTCTCTGTGCATATTTTATAGAGTATTTGTTTTATTGCTAAAATTGATCTAGTAAGCAGAAAATATGGAGAACACATGGAGCACCTGTCAGTTTTTTGCTGTTTATTTGGATTTCCATTTTCTAACAACCTTCCTCCTTATTGTCCTTTTTCCTTCCCAACTGGAGTAACACGCAGAGCGAATCACACCAGCATCTATGCTGCTGAATTTCACTTTGTAGCATGAGAAGCAAACCTCAAAACAAGACATCAAATTGTGAACTCTTCTTAGATGGGGCCAAGTTTAATTAACTCTGTGTCCTTAGTGACTAGCCCTGTGTCTGACAAATAAAAGGTCTCTGGCAAATGTTCACTGATTGAATGAGCAACTGACTTCAAATGTTTACTGAGGCCTGGTGTGGTGGCACATGCCTGTAATCCCAGCACTAGGGAGGCTGAGGCAGAAAGATTGCCACAAGTTTGAGGCCAGCTGGGACACATGGTGCATTTAAAACCAGCCTGGACTACAGAGCAAAAACCTCTCTGAACAAAAGGAAAAAAAAGTGTACTGAGAACCAGCATTTGATGGGTGCTACTCACAACTAGAATTTGCTTGAAATTTCTACCCAGGAGACGAATTTATGACTTGTTCTTTTCTGCCTGAACACAGGACAAGGAAAAATGACCACTGAGTCACTGCTAGTGCTACATTCTACTCAACCCAAGAAAATCCTGTGTGTGCGGCTGCAGTCCAGCAGCTGCTTTCCGTCTGGCATCACGAATAGGAGTTCGCTGGGGACTTCCTCCACACTGGGTGCTGTTATCCAAGTAGCTCCTGATCAAAAGGCCAGGTCATTGTCACCATTTGCCAGGGCAGGTTTATTCAAAACATGGAGTCCCTCATTCCTTTTCCCAAACACACACACACACACACACACACACACACACACACTCACCCGAAGGCTGTTTGTTAAGCAAACTGTCCCCAAAACCCGTGGAAATTTATTCACTGACTCCTTCATGTGACCAGCCCAGCGCCCTGCAGCCTTGGGTTTCTCAAAGCATGTACTCCTCCTGAGAGTCTGTTAAAGTACAGATTTCGCTCTACTAGGGCTGCAGCGAAGCCTAAGAGTCTGGATTTCTAAACCAGCTCCCTTGCTTAGATCAGCTTTGAAGTGTCATCCGTGGACTTGCAGATTTGGTGTCGTCAAGAGCTTGTTAGAAATACAGACTCCAAAGCAAGTGAATCAAGTCCTGCGTTGTGAGAGCGCACATTGATGTGATAAGCACCGCTCCACGTTATGCTGACAAAATAAATTACGGGCAGGAGTTTCAGTGGAAGTAGGGGTTGGAGAGCAGGGCCAGGTAGATTTACTGTTCCTTTTTTTCAAGCTTCTTTTAAGTCCCTGTGCCATCATGGCATCTGAAGCTCTTTGTCCAGTCATTTAGGAGCATGGTAAACCTGTTCTTACCCGCCAGGTGGTCATTGTCTTTAACAAAGGGGCCCACCTGACCTCGCAGTCTCCTCCAGACAACACCACTGTAGGTTAAGAAAGAAAAGGATTCGTCCTCATGTCCAGCCTTGTCAGAATGATTAACAGATAGTATCAAATGCCCGGAGAGCAGAGCCTCTGTTTGTTTGCCTGTAAAATGAAGACCATCATTCCATAGCTGCTGATTCCCCTTAGAGCCTTGCAGGGAGAAGCTTGAATACAGATGTGCAGGAGCTCTGAACACATGAGAAGGTGTTTATGGGGTTTAAAAACAGCTTTACAGAGAAAACACCATGCATGCTGTAGTGGCAGAGAAATAGGGGTTCAAGATTTAGTCTTCACCATCTACTAACTGATTTCTGGCATATTATTTCATTTCTTTTGTATAAAATGGTCATAACTTCTGACATACAGGGAAAGGTGAGAACTAGAAGTGTTGATAATATAACTAAAGAGTCTGGTGTACCGCAGAGTTTAACAAATGGTGACCAAGAGCAGCAGATTAAGGGACTTAGGCCTCCAAAGATGCCTTTTGCCTTGGGGAACCTGCTCACTGGAGGCAAAGAAATGGGGATTTTGACATGGGTTAAGGTTTTTAGTAAATGCCCATCTAGTTCAAAGGAGTGATATCTTCAAGTTTGTTATTTTAAATATCTCTGGAAGAAAAGTCCACACATTCTACACAAGATTTTAATATTTCTTTAAATGTCTGAGTACTAGTGCTTGCAGGGTTTTAAGAATTTGCTGTGGTTATTCTGTATCATTCGCATATTGCCATCTGAGGTGCCAGGTAGACCTGTTTTTGAAAGTCTGGCACAGGTGAGGTGTCCATGCAAGTGGACGCTCCAGAGCACAGGGAAATAATAGAATTAGTGGGACCAAGGGTCATATAAGGCGGTAAAAGAGATTGCTCTGAGGATCGTGGGAATGGATGGTACCCTCATTATCAGAATAACAGAGCCACAAATAATCTTTGCTCAAGGCACAGGGAGGTGGCTGCTGGGCCCTTACTGCTTCAGTGTTGGCAATTAAGCACTGGAGACATAGAGGGACTATTGTGTATCTTGAGAAAAATGTCCAGGCGATTCTTTGACTCTCATCACAACCTCTAGCTATGCTTTTGTTTTGGCAATGTTACTTAAGGCCCTCAGTTTTCTTTAGAGACGTGAGGCAGACTGGGCCTTTGGAAAGGTATTTTAAGAAGCTGGGGGTGGCTGTGGAGGGACTGTCTATTCTTTCCCTGGCGTTTGTGGAGTTTTTACATGATATGCTCGCGCGTGGTATTTCAGAGTACCTGGTGTGTGATTTCACAGTCTCAGGCAGAGTGTCATGTGACCTGCTTGTCCACCTGTTTTTTTCGGGAAAGGAGATACCTGCTCAATGCCATGTGAGTAGGAAGATAAAAGCATTTCACTGGAAACCTGTCAGGAAGAGACAGGGAGAAGAGGGAGGAGCTGAGCAGGCAGGGGAAGAGGAGAAGCGGCACTTGAGGCATGATCCACAGCAGTGAGTAAAGGGCAGGGTCTGCAGGTGAGAACAGAGGTAGTCTAGGGACATCTTTCTGCTTTAATGATTTGAGAGCAAATGCAATGCATCCCAAAGCCATGTTTGCAGATTTCTTGCCAGGCAGGAATAAAGCAGTTCAGTGGGATTGTGCTCCAAATCTTTCTTATTGGGTTCCATGGTGGACTTTTCTGGATTTAACCTCAACGCTTTGCTCACGTTATCAGAGTCTGGCTTGTGAGTGGGTTGGTTATCTCTTCTCTGTGTCAAGGCAACAGCTATGGCCTACCCCTCTGGTCACTAGCAGTCTTTGGGGGATGTAGGTATATCAAATATAAGAAGAAATTAACTCCGGATAAAGGGAATTTTATGAAAAACAGGGAAAACAGATGAAAAGGCCTCATTCTTTTAAGAATACACATAAGACCATATGAAGTGAGCATTTATCAGGGACCTACAAACTAGATTTCAGTCTCCATTCTGCCCACTTCTAGCTATAGGGCCTTTGTCCTGAGACCCAGGGAGAATGATTCCTGGCATAAGTCTGTTACACCTACCATTGAACTATAAATGTCACTCGGTTTTTGTGAGGATCAAATGAAATAACGGAGAATATCAAAGATTTTGAAGCTTTACTCTCCAATATGGTAGTCACTAGTCATGTGTGATTATTCAAATTAATTAAAATGCAATAAAATGTAAAATCCAGTTCTCTAGTGACACCATCTATCATCCAAATGCTTAGCAGGAATGCAGGGCTAGTGGCTACCATATTGCACAAATATGCAGGACTTTTGCATTCTCACCGAAAGTTCCATTGGACAACTCTCAAAGTGCAATCTGAAGTATGATATTAGGATACAATGATCGCGCATTATAGAGGTGATATATGTTGTCATAGCTGGGGATTTTTGAATAGACACAGAATGCGGTCAAGTTAAGCTAAGTAAAATGAAGTGCTTTACTAATTCAGAAAAAACAAATTGATCCAAAAGGTAGGAAACACAACTGAGCTTCAGGAAGAATTGGAACTGCTCCTTGGACAGTTATTGGGACTACAAAGCCACTTTTCCCTTCTCACTGTGTCTCATTTTGCCTTATGTTCTTCTCCCTGAGGCGCTTGGTCTCTTCCCTCTGTTTCTGTGTGTCAGGAGCTCCCAATGCTACTGTCTCGCATTCCCTTCCTCTTCCTCCTCCCTTCCTTCCCCTTTTAGCTCTTCACTCCTGTGTTCTCAGCTGCACCACACATGGTCCATACAGGCAGGGTTCAGCCAGTCCCAAGTTACATCACCTCTCATGCATCATGTCCAACAAAACCTGGCCCCTGCTTCCAAATTCCCAGGAGAGATATTCTTATTAGCCAGCTTGGAATAACAGTCACCCCCACTCCCTGGGAAAGCAGGGATAGTGGCTCTGTGCTTATCCTGGAGGGGAAATAGGGGAGGCTCTAGAAAGCAGCGTATGTGGAATGTGGATGGGATTGAGTTATTGACCAGTATACTTACGCTTACCACCTTGCAGAGGCCCACTGAGCTTATGATCACACCGAGAAGAGCGGGAGAGATCTGACAGGGCCGTGAAGGAAGGTGTGATGCCTGTTCTTCTTAGACACTCCTGTGACTCACAACACCATTGCAGATTCTAAGGGCAGGGGCTGAACCTCCACATTCACCTATTAGGATGGAGGTGACACAGCCAGGAATGCAACAGAGAAATCAGGTCTAAGCCTTTATCATTTCTTAAGTGTGCATAGGACACTCACAAGTTCTCTTTTTTCTCCTGCCTTTAGGGAGGAACATGAAGTTCCCTTGGAAGTCATTCAGGAGGAAGGTGGATGGGCCTGTTTAAGAGAGAGTGAGAGCTGCAGGCCGCAAGCCTGGGGCCTGAGGGCTGGCAGTGGAAAACCCTGTTGGGCTGTGATCCCTCACTGAGGAGTTCCAAGTGCCTTTTTGCTTCTTGTAAAAGAAAGGAAGAGAAGGAGAAGACCATGTCCATAGCCCTGAAACAGGTGTTCAACAAGGACAAGACTTTTCGGCCCAAGAGGAAATTTGAACCTGGCACCCAGAGGTTTGAGCTGCACAAACGGGCTCAGGCATCCCTTAACTCAGGCGTGGACCTGAAGGCTGCTGTGCAGCTGCCCAGTGGGGAGGACCAGAATGACTGGGTGGCAGTGCACGTGGTGGACTTCTTCAATCGGATCAACCTCATCTATGGCACCATCTGTGAGTTCTGCACCGAGCGGACCTGCCC
This sequence comes from Dolichotis patagonum, assembly GCA_004027295.1. Lineage (NCBI taxonomy): Eukaryota > Metazoa > Chordata > Mammalia > Rodentia > Caviidae > Dolichotis > Dolichotis patagonum. Next base: position 17,027 of record PVJX010021545.1, on the reverse strand, counting down.
TGTGATGTCGGGGGGCCCCAAATATGAATATCGGTGGCAGGATGACCTCAAGTATAAGAAACCAACAGCACTGCCAGCTCCCCAGTACATGAACCTTCTCATGGATTGGATTGAGGTCCAGATCAATAATGAGGAAATATTTCCAACATGTGTGGGTAAGTCCATGGCTGGACTGCTGGGTACCTGTGTCTGTTTCCCTGAATCTCATCAGTCCTAGTCTTGAAGATTTTTCTCCTTATGTAAAACTGATTAAAATGAAAAGCCTTAAGTTGTGGATCCCAATGATACATGTGTTAGATGCTGGGGAACAGTAGGCAAGCGTTAGGCGTGATCTTGTTGGCTTTCTTAGGACTAAACTCCAACCTCGCTCAGTTATCCTGGTAAGATGTTTATTTTTTGGCTGATTGATTAAGGTAATGTTGATTCATATAATTTCTGGCAGCATTTCTCTTTCAGGATTAAGAAATTCAGCTTGGGAATCTATGAATTTGCTTGGGGGCCAAACAGGAGTTCACATCCTGCAGAAATAAAAATGCTAGCATTCTCCTTCCTCTCTTCGTCATAGTTTATCAATCGCAGACTGTACCTTGAGCTCTGATCCTTGCATAGCTGCTAGACCTATTGGTGCACTTGAAATGCAAATACTTTTGTTTGCTTTGTGCTATGGGCCATAAAACTCAAAGGACCAAACCTTCTTTAGCCCTTACATTGCTTTATGCTTTTGGCCACTGGATTTCCCACACATTGATGGACTGAAGTTGGAATTCGGTACTTAATGACTGACCTCCATAGGAATGAGTGGCCTCTTGCTTCTATGGTTATTTCTCTAGTACCTGGCACAATGCCTTGGACCCTACATAGGACTTACGAAACATTTCTGGAATGATTGAATAAATATTATGCTACTAGGAAGCATTCTTAAACAGCTCTAAGATGACTGTGCTGCGAAAAGGTACTTTTGAAAAACACTTGAAATCACCTCTAGCTGGGGGGTGTCCCCATGTGGCATGGAACACTGAGAAGGGGACATGTGGAAGTCATTAAGTTTATAACAGGAAAAAAAGTGCATAAACTGATTGTTCCAGTATGGGCCGTCTCGAGGTATTCAGCATGTGACTTTATCAGAATCCTGGTGCTGCTTTGCCTTGTTTAGGTCTTTCTTTCTCTTGTGCCTGGTGAACAGGAAAGAGGCAGGAGATGAAGTAGGACACAGGAGGAAGAAGGCAGGTTCAAAAACTCCCATGTGCATAGCACCTTTGAAGGGCGGAAACTCCTAGGTTCTTGTCTTTATGCACTTTCATTGACTGTCAGACGTACTTGTGATGCTGAATGGAATTTTTCCTTTCCGGAAGTCTTGCGAGCAACTGCCAGAGCTCTGAGTAGAACATATGATAGCAATAAAGATAAATAAATGTGGGCAAGGAGGCCTCCTCTCTGTGCTTCCCTTATCTGCTCCTGGGTGCTCTGAACTCTGGCCACTCCTGCTTTCTGACAGCTGTGGTTACCAGGCTTTGCCAACCAAAAATCTTAGCACAGAGCTGCCTGGTCAGTTGAGAGTGATGCAGCTCCTGGCTCTCTGCTTGGAAAACAGGGCATCATAGGTGGTTTTAGACTTTGCTTGGAGGAAATCAGCAGATGCCTTCATGGTCCCCAGATAATTGACTCGGATTTCTTTTTTCTAGACATGTCCTTGAGTCATTCAACTTGTGGGGCTGGAGAGGATGGCAAGGACCATTGAATCTTCTCCTACAGTTCTTCCTAATCTATGCTCCACATCTCAGAAGCAATCAATATTCTGAGAAATCTTAATGTGATTTTCCTCCCAATGGAGCAAAACATTTGGGAATTGCTGAGTGAAATTGATTTCTCTACCACAATATTTGACTTGGTTGCAGATATGTTAGTATATGGTATTTCTTCATTTGACCTGATACCTTTTTTTCCCCTTTCAGCTGAAACACCATTAACAGCTTTTGGGAAAAGTTAAGTTATATAAATTAGAGCTGTCAAACTTTTGTATATATCCAAATCACCTGAGCTTTCTATTCAAAACAGAATTTTTTTGATCATTTCCCTTAACGACAAAATTGAAATCATAGGTATGATCTGAGAAACTGCACAAAACAAACAAACAAACAAACAAAAGCTGTATAGTCACTCTGGAGTACCACCTGGATGACTCTCCTTGAAAAAAGCGCAATCGGCTCCATTTTGGCTGAACCTGGCCCTATTTCTGTGTATGGACACCTGTAGATCAGGGGGAATTTGGACTTTATCCCCTCCGTTGACTTTAAGCAATGCAGATCAGTCTAGCTGAGGTGCTGGTGTGGAGTCTTACGCAAGGCAATGTTTCACTGTTGCCCTGCTCCTCTCTCTAGCTCCCAAGAAGCATGTGGGAGGCTACAGATATGCCCTAGTGTCTTACTCTCATAATGGGTTGCACTGGAAGTGGTAGATTGGAACTAATTTACAGGAATTCCAATAACTTTTCCATGGGATTAGGAATATAAACTTCCTGGACCACAATTAGGCCTGGGTAAGGCTTTGTATGGTCACTACATTGCATAGCTGATCTCTAGAATTTATTCCTCCCACCTAAATGAAGTTGTGCACCGTTTGTCTGACATAGCATGCCGCCCCCCAGCTTCCTGCTAGCTCGCATTCTTCTCTGCTTGTATGAATTCAGCTATTTCAGGTTCCACAAACTAATGAGATCATATGATGCTTGTATTTTTGTGCCTGGCTTTTTTCACTTAACATGATTTCTCCAGGTTTATCTACAAGTAACAGTATTTCCTCCCTTTTAGAGGCTGAATAGTGCTCCACTGTGTATATGCCACATTTTCTTTGTCTGTTCACTCATTGGATATACTGTGTGCACAACTTTGTTATGCATATACCATATAGTGAATGATATATACATATATATCACACATATATGTACATATTTATATATATATACGTGTGTATATCACATTTTATCTATTCGTATACTCTTTGGCTATTTGCATGTCATCTTTTGTGAAATGTCTATTCAGAACCTTTGTTTATTTTATTTTATTTTATTTTATTTTTATTTTTATTTTATTTTGATTGAACTCCCAACCTTGGGCTTGCCAGGCAGGTGCTGTGATGCTGAGATATATTCTCTAGCCCCTTTGTCCATTTTTAATAGCACTGTTCCCTATGATTGTGCTATTTGAGTTCCTTATGAACCCTCAGTTTTAAAAAGCACCCGCCATTCTTCTGTTTACTGTGATTACCTGGGGTACTTTTCATTGCCCCAGAAAAGCCTAGTTATTACTATGGTTTTATCCATGTTCTCTCCTCCTGTAACCAGCCACGTCTTTTTCTAGTGAATTCTTATGCATCCTTTGGGGTCCAGTTGAGATTCATGTCCTCTTGAAGGCTTGTACTTACTGGTATCCAGCCAAACATGGTGATACACGCCTGTAGTTCCAACTATTAGGGAGGCAGAGGTTGAGCCTTTGACCTTGAGACCAGCCTGGACAACACAGCTAGACCCCTTTTCAAAACCGAAGCAAACCAAAACAGAAAAAGAAGGTAAACTCCTTCAAATTACCAAATATGTCCTGTTCATGTGAATATCCCAGCACTAAGTCCAGTCCTGGTGCCTTACAAGTTGTTGGACAAATGGATGGATAAGTGAGTGGGTGGGGAAATAATTTTTATAAAGTCCTAACATATGCACGGCAGTGATTATCAAAGCAAAGTTTAACAGATATCTTTGAATCCTTTGTTACTATTCCTGGATATTTCCTAAACTTTACTTCCACAGATTTTTGTTTCATTTTTCTCTGTGTAACTTTTCCAAATATTAAGGCTCAGTAAAAACCACCAGCACCACTATGAGTCTATCAGAGTCATGCTCATCTGTGATTTGCTTGCAGATGTTATTCTTGCTGTCTTTTGGAAAAGGTATTTTAGGAGCCACTCTCTTACACTCCATTTCCTCCTCCTCTTCCTCCCCCTGATTCCAGCCTACTTTTCTTCCTTTTGATCTTTGGGCTGTCATGAGTCATTATCATGGAAGTGATCAAGACGCCTGTCAGGATAAAGTAAAAGAGAATTTTAGGCAAAGGACTGGCCCTGGGAGGATGAGAAGGGAGTTCTGCTTGGAATTTCAGCCTTGACTCTTGAGCATATTGCTGTGTTCTTGCCTGGGAATTGGGGTTGGGGGGTGGCTCAAACTTCACCTCCTCCCACTGTGATCTAAGGAAATAGAAGCATAAAATACTGACAGATGTGAAGGCTTCACCCTTAGTTAGGTATAAAGGATGTGAACAGCTGTTGATCTCTACCACTGACACACTGACGAAAGAACAGCTTTCATCTGTTGCTAGATTCAGGTTTAACTAGGAGCCCCATGCTATTCCAGAAGTCAGACTTTCTCAGATGGGAGAATACCAAACAGATGCAGCTCTCCTGTAAACTGCAGTTCTCTCTGGTCTCTGGAATCCTTCTGACTCCCTTTGTTAGGAACTCAGCAGATGTGTCTGCTAAAGCCCTTGAAACAGCAGTAACTCAACAGCAGGGGCTGCCTCCACCTCAGCCCTCTGTAACCGCCATTAGAGATAACAGCCAGGACAAGGAAGCAGAACGTCTCAGATTTTAAAAAAGAATTCTATATCCTATCTAATAAGTTCTGAGTTCTAGCCCCTAACCTCTCTGTTTTTCTGCTGGATAATAGGATTTAATATTTTAGATCCAGTACTCAGGGGAAACAAAATGAGTAGAAAACTTAGAACTCCTCTGACTCATGTTTAAACAGTCTCTGAAAAGGAGGAATAAGAACATGTAAAATGCAATTACCTGATCTTACCTACCACTGTGTTTTACAATACATGGGAGTCAGCACAGGAAAGATCATGGAAAGAGAAGGAGAAAAGCAGATTCACATCTCTGGAGCCTGCTAAATACCAGGCACTATATCTACCACCGTTAATCTTTCTTAATCCTTCTATCAGGTCAGGAAAATGAAATTAATATTCCATTTCACTAGTGGGGAGGCTGACATTACAACAAGCCAAGGAGCTTTCTCTGAGGTGGACTGCCGATACATAGTTTAGGTGTCCTTATTTGAGCTTGAGGGGGTCAAAAATCTATGCCCTTATTACACTATTCCTCTAGTGTATGGCTTGATTTCACAGATTTTCCTTCACACGGCTGGAAGCTTTTGCAGAATGACTTTAGGTGGGTGCAGAGTATAGAGAAAATTTTTAAGTCTCTTCTTTTTTTCTAGAACCTTTAAATAATTCTTCTCTTGACTTTTCTTCCTTTTGATAAAGACTCAGCCCTGAAATGCCTGAGAGTGTGTCTAGGGCTGTAACTGTTCCTGTGCCCCAGTTTAAGGCTGGCGGAGGGTGCTCAGCCTCAGGGGACCCCTCTGAGGGCTCACAGTGTCTGTTGCCACCATTGGATTCTGCAGTCATTCATTTACCCTTTGAGTGTTTCCTGTGGACCTGTTTAGGACTAGGTCCTATTTGCTGCCAAAAAGCAAAGCAGGTAAAGTCCCTGTCCTTGAGCAGTTTACACCATGTCCAACTGTCTAGTTGCTCTAAATTGCTCATCATGTTTTTCTAAAATGAGTATTAGTCGAGTACATTGTTAAAATAGTTGCGTCCCCTTGGCAACCTTTCTCATGAGACCGTATCTGCTTTCCTCATTTCTCAAAATACTGTACCAAAGAATGTGAGGATGTGCAAATGTCCATAAGGACAGGCCTTTTAGGTGTGAAAGGCTGAGCTTAGTAGGGCTTTACAATTTAGCTTTTTATTTTCTATTGTATGTCTCCCTCATGTTTTTTTATTTTTATATAAATCGCTATAACACTGCCAAGACGGAATGTATATCAGCAAAGTATATTCACAGGAGGGTAGAACTAGCACTGCACTTGGGGACAGAGACTTGCATTTACTCAACCAGCTCTGTCACTGAGAAGCTGCTTTGTGACATTACCTCTAAGTTCCCATTTCTTTGTTTATAAACTAAGGATTAGTCTTTTGACCTTACAGGGCTGTTATGAGGATTAAATGGGGCAATATGAGGAAAAATATCCACACCAGGGTCTGAATCATAGAGGTACTGAAAATAAATGTGTTATTGTTTCTGTCTGTGTATGCTTTTCTACATAACTGTCAACCAAAGGAGATACTAGACAATTTCTGAACAATATTTGCAGAATAATATAATACATCCTCAAAGATTCAAGAGTCAGAAACATTAGCGGTCATTATTGCTGAATTGCTTTGTGATAGAGGTCACAAATATTTTGGGTTGACATCACTCCAAGGCTGTGGAGAATTCCAGTGTTTCTTTAAAAGCTGCACCATCTCCTGGCTTCAGGGAAAACAACTATTAGGAAGGATTTTCCTGTTGGTTTTCGGAAAGTGAAGCACTAAATCTGTACATGCCCAATGTCAAACCGACTAGCCTCAGCAGGGAGTGCATACAGGTCAGCTGGGGGAATAGAGAGAGCCTACTAGTCATATCTAGGATCGCCTAGTCATTAAAACCAAGGTCACTCGGATTAGAGCTCTTAAAGATGGGATGAGTGTCCTCAGACTATTCATTGCCAGGCGCGGACAAACCCTCGAACCACTGCATCACACCTTGTGAACTGGTACATTTTTTCTGAAATATGATTTGCTTTTGAGATCTGGGAAACTCTTTGGTTCCCGCAGGATTACTAGTTGGAATGGCATTTTATTAAAGCTACCGTTTTCTGAATACATGCTACCTTAACACTTTGTGTGCTGTATCATTTAACTTGTGAAACAGTTCCATAAAGCAGATAGTATGATTTCTGTTTCACAGATGAAAAAAACTAAGACTCAAAAATATTAAGTAACGTACCCAGATCACATAGACAGAACACAGTTATACCCCTTTATGATTCAGACTCAGGGCATCTAGTCGAAGCCCTCAACTATTCCAACATCTCGTGTCTGTGATATTTTTAATCTTAAAATCAGTATCATCCCAGTTTGCCACTGCCTGTTGCATTCTGTTCCTTTTTAAAACCTGCCATCTCTATATTCTGATCTTACTCGTTTGTTCAGTTGTCCGTGGAAAACACATAGAGACAGCTGAATCCCCCTTACACACACACACACACACACCCCACCAGTCACTGGAGAACTGATGATTCATTGTGCCATTGTGGAGGGTCACAGCTCCTCACCCTGCCATGGGAACTCAGTGCAGCAGTGACTTGGCAACTAAGTTAAAGAGGGAAGACATTGTTAAATAACCACCCCTGCTCAACAGATCCCGAGAGATACCTCTGTAAAGGGCCTGCAGTGTGCTAAGAAGCAGAGGCAGAGAGTGGAGACAGCGAGCCTGGAGGCTGCCCTGCAAGTTAAGGCTAATTCCCCGCTGGCCTTACCTGCAGTGGGTTCTCTGTTACCTGTGCTATGTAATTTTAATGGGACTGTATCTCAGGTGACAGGCTGATACATCTCAGTACCAGCTGGGAAAGGAAGTAGATATATGATAGTCAGTGGAGGCCAGAGATGAAAACAGAGCCCACCACTGAGAGGGGGAGGCAGCACTTGCTGCTTTTACTGTGTTGGTGCTTGGTCACTTACGGCCACAGCATCAGCAAAGGCCACACTGTGGCGGTCAGAGGTGATTGGTGCTGGCCAGCTCAGTGCCAAGTGTGATGGGATGGAGCAGCAGGGCCTGAGCCCAGGGGGCTGGTCTCTCTTCCCACCAATCCCCTGCCTCTCCTCTCAGATCATAGATATCTCAGTGACTGTCATTTTGACAGGAGGACAAATTATTAGCCTAGCTTAGAGCTGCAAGTGTAGAGAATGATTCATGAGCCGTTCCCTCAGAATACCTTCGTAGGCATAGGAAGGTGTTAACTATAAAGGTCTCCGCAAAAAGGAGCTTTCTGTTGTTTTAGCTTAGAGACCTCATGCTAATTTAAATTTGAAACACTAATTCTGTTCATATTTTCTTTCCTATATCAGGTTTTCCCCTTAAGTCTTCTAGTAAAATCGATGCTCTAGGAAGATGAGCAAGTTTGGGAAGAGAGGGTAGAGTGGCTAAAAGAAATAGACATATTAGCTGTGAAAAGACCTGAGTTTGCATCCTACTTATCAACTTTTAGTAGCAAATGCCCAGTTTTTCTGTGCCTGTGCCTCATTTATAAAGTGCACGTAAGAGCATCTACTTTATGAGATGGGCAAGTATGAAATAACATGCTACATGTAAAACACCTGGCCTGATGTTGGGACATAAAGCAGATATGCTGGGAATGTAATTCTCTCCATACCACACAATCTTAATGTGATGAATTCATTCATTAGGTGAGTTGAAGTGACCTTTTTTTTTTGTAGTGGAGATCGAACTCAAGATGTTGCACTTCCCAGGCAGGCACTTGTTCTGCTGAGCTATATCCCCAGCCCTTGAAGTGAGAAAAGGAAAGAACCGAGGGTGAGAATCCATAATGATGCCAAGTACTTGACTGTACAACTGACCACCCATGTTCTCTTCATCGTCTGCTCCATCCTGTTAAAACAGTGCGAGAAAAGGTGGGCATTCAAGGGATAAAACTTTGCTTGGCCTAAGGAAAAGTCCTCAGTGGAAAGTTCACATGCGTAACATATGTGGCTTGCACAAAGTCTCGCTTTCCTTTTTTTTCATTTTTTGTACTGGGGATCGAACTCGTCACCTTGCGGTAGCCAGGCAGGCACTTATGCTCTCAGGTCCAAAGTCTCCCTTTCTTGTTCCTGCTACAGGAGATAGCGTCCTGCCTGACACTGACAAAGAGACACGTGATGAGTCAGAACCACTGTGTCAAGTGACTGTCTGATGCCACACAATACATACTAAAGAACAAACATGTTTGTGAACATTTTGAGGCAGTTTCCTTTTATTTATGTATTTATTTATTTATTTATTTAATTTTTTGTTTACTTTTATTTCTTGGATTTACTTGGTTTACTTTTATTTCTTAGAGAAAGATTAATATTTAAACAAAGCTTGGCAGAGAATCCTTTTCTGTATCTCCTTTAGTGATATGTCTAGTTGATTCTTAGTTCATGCCTTTAGAAGCTAAGATATTTGCCTCTATGAATATGCAAACTAGATTTGTTTTATTTCTCAGGAAAAGGAACAAAATCATTCTCCAATGAAACCCTAGGTTTTTTGTGCGCCTCTGTCACCTAGGCCAGGTCACTGGTACTAGAGATGACATAGCCAATGCCAGGTGCTCCTTTTCACTCATTTCGTGTGTCATTACTCTCTGCCAGTCTGTTGGCAGTGGCAGGCTCCTGCCCGGCTTCTGTTCAGATGGAGCCTCAGTGTCCAGTGTGACAGCACAAAGGGGCCTTGGCACACAGGATGCAGTCAGGGTGACTTCCTTCAACATCACCTCCCTTGCCTGTGCCACTAGACTCCTGCCACAGCAGCAGGAGCAGAGGGAAGAATGAGTGGGTGTTCACCTGGTAATGGCCTTCAGATAAGCCACTCCTGTTCGTGCACCTCAAAGTGGGGAAGAAAGCGCTCACCTCGGAGGGCATTTGTCTTTCCATGTCGCTGAAAGAAAACACAAGCAAATAGGTCACAAATAGGTCACTAGGAACAACTATCTATGTCGTCAGTGTCTGTGAAAACACCTGAGATACCCGCTGCCTTTATTTCTGTTTTCCAAAAATAGTATACATGTTTAGGGCTCGCATCCAGTTCTGGTTTAAATCTTCTTTCTCTATGTGTGATGAGACCTTGGCAAGCCTCAGGCTGCTCTAAGCCTTCTCTGGAAAGTGGCATCATGCAATAATAATCTCCTGGCAAGGTTATGAGAAGTAGGTACCATAATGCACATAAATTGAATTAGTGTATTTCTAGTATGAGAATTAAGTGCTGAATACATTTTAACTTAACTTCCTTTTTATGGTGACATAAAAAAGGAAATACTTCTGATTTGTGTCAGTTTATATGCTTGATTATAGAGAAGAATTTTGCCTAAAATATCCCCCTGCACATTTCTTTTTCTTTCTTTCTTTGTTTTTTTGTTTTTGGTACCAGGGATCGAACTCACAACCTCACGCTTGCCAGGCATGCACCTATGCCGCTGAACTAAATTCCTGGCCCAACGTTTATTTTTCAACTAAAGTAAAAATTGAGAAAAGCTATTGATTAAAAATTTTTTTTCCATCCCTTAGGATATCAGTTAATCAAAACCTGAGTATCACCTGAAAGCAGTTGATTCTATTTTTTATATATGGCAGTAGTTTGAAAGTTTGAAGTAAGGTAATACATTATATTAACCTAACATTTATTGCTGAGTCTGGGTCTTTTGTTATATATTTTTTCTAATCCTTACAGAAGCTCTGATTAACTGTTACTATTATTCATATTTCAACATTGCAGTATTTCTTCTTTCAAAGTCTCCTTTGTGGTGAATATTGATACAAACTTAGAATACAGACTGGCCTAAGTGCAAAGCTACAGAGCCCACTGTTATATTCACTGAAATTCTTTCTCTCCAAAACTGTGATAATTTAAAAACAAATAAGATGAAAATAGTATCTATAACACCCTATTTTCTGGAAATAATAAAGATTAAGCAGGGAGATAAAACATTTCCTTTCAATTTAAAGTGCAAATATACCTGTAAAAATATCTTCATAATTATCTTGGGAGAATGCACCTCCTTCCCTCCTGATACCTAAGCCCCATGTGCAGGTAACATCTGAAAATGTGGAAGAAAGTAGATTGATGTGGGATATTTTATGTTTTCTTTCTTTTTCTTTCTTCTACCCCACCAGAGGATAGGGATGGTAGAATTTTTATTTACTGGAAACTGGATCCACTACAAGGAGATGAAAAATGTCTTCAGTGGCCTTGTTTCTTTTAAAATATTATGCTATTCTTAGCTCAGTGGTGTGAGAGCCTGTTTGGCAAGCGTGAGCTCATCAGTTTGATCCCTGGTACCTAAATATTTAAAATTACGCCATTCCTTCTTTTATGGTGTATATGTATGCATATGTGTACATGTATATGTGTGCTTTCCTTGAGATTGAACCCAGGACCTTTGCACTGAGCTATAGTACCAGTCCTTTTTATTTTTTATTTTGAGATAGAGTCTCACTAAGTCAGTAAGTTGCCCCGGCTGGGCTTGAATTTATGCTCTTCCTGCCTGAGCCTCTGAGAGTACTGGGATTACAGGCATGTGCCACCACACTTAGCTGTATTCTGCCATTCTTACACAGGCATTGCAAGAAATGCTGTGATTGATTAGCAATGTCTGCAAAGGTACAAGAATAATATGCTCCACATATAAGCCATTCCTGTTCTTAACTACTTAAAGGATGATCATTGACAGCTCAAGAAAAAGACCAGATCTGAAGTCCTATCCTGTTCCAAGGGTTAACAGCTAACGAAGTTCTGGGCATGCTCTAGAAGTATACTAAGGCCAAACTCTCATCTTCTTATAAGCCAATAAAAGAACCCTCGTGGTCAGTCTTGAACTCTCAGTGCTCTTGATCCCCTCAGAAAGTCGTGTCAGGGTAGACGACCTACCCAACGATTGCTTCCTAAGATGATTAAGGTGTTGAAGAACAGAGGTGCCTGTTGCACTCATGTGGACTCCTCAGTAAGAGAGGAAGAAAAGATGAAAATGTGTAAGTCATGTGGACAAACACAAGTGGAATGTTTCCCCCCACCATCTGATATATTAGAATTCTAATAAGCTTCTTGAAGCTTACCAAAGCATCAACGTTAGACTAACAGAAGAAGCAGTTTATGTATATTTGGAAGTGTAAGAACTTGTTACTTTCAGTGTGGTCCGGGCTGAAAATAACAAGTGTCGGAATGAATGATGGAAAACGGACCTGCACCGAAGTCTCGTAGTATGCTGTGGAGAGAGCGGATATGTTTGGTGACTGACTGCTGAATCTGGTGTCTTTAAGGAAAGAGGAGGAGCGAGGATGCCAGCCCAACAGGCGAGGCAGGTGTGTTCAGAACAGCCCTGAGAGGGGCTGCTGCTGTGAGACCCAGAGACCTTGTCTCTTACACACTCAGGGGTTTGACAGGGCTTGGGGTGGGTGAAGAGTTGGGTTGAAGAGCGGTTGTCCTTCAGGCGGGCAGCTGGCCGCTTGTGTACTAAGCCGAAGGACAGCTGGGGAAGGAGCAGGTTTGGCTTACAAGCCAGCAGCTTGTGTAGGAGCTGACCAACAGGCAGGCAGCTTGTGAATTCAGAGAAATTGAAACTTTAGAAGCTTGAGAACAAAGGGGTGTTTTGAATGTCGCCTGGGTCTCAAGGTGCTGGTTGGATTCCTTCAGTATCACATGCTGTCTATGCTACAAGATGCAGTAGGAAGGTCAGACACAGGACCAGCTGTGCTACTTTGCAGTTGTATCAGGTGGGGCAGTAGCTCTCAGCATGAATCCCAGGCCAGTAGCATCACGGAAATTACTAGAAATGTAATTTTTAAGGTCTTGCCCCAGGTTTTCTGACTCACAAGCTTCTAGAAGTGGCCCAGAAATCAGTGTTTTAAAGTGCCCTGGATAATTCTGATGCAAACTGGATTTAACACACTTTCCCGGGGCAAGCTACATCTTCCTTATCCAGACATGTAAACTGATGGTACTAACATTTATCCCACAAGACTGTTAAGTTAAAAAAAAATTCATCTGAAGCACTGAGGATATGATGGCAGATAAGCCAGTCTCTCTGACCTATGGAGCTTACTGACACTTCAGGAAGGAAGGTAGACCCTCTACTAGACGGGGCAATAAATGGAATTAACTTGGAGAGCTGGAACAAAGGTGTGGGAGCGCCAGGAAGTCAGACTGGGCTGTGAAGCAGCCAGGTAAGAAGAGCCAGCAGTGGGAGAGGGCCTGCCTAGCATGCACGAAGCCCTGGCTTCAGTCCCCAAGACTGAAGAACTACAAAGAACTGGAAGCCACCACTGCCTTAGGGTTGGGTGACGGAAGAGAGAGTGCGACCAGACTCTGTGACCGGGACCGGGCTGTGCAAGAGGCTGGGAAGGCCGGGGGTTCCTGGAGAATGTGCAGTAGTGCTGGGGTCCTAGGGCTCCCATCGTCTTCTAAGGAACCTGGGAGACTGTTTTTGCAGAGGAAGGGAAATGAATGGATCTGGAGCAGATGACTGGCAAATGGAGAAAACAGACAAGTGAAAAATAAATATATGATACCATTTGGGGTAGGGATATGTTTTATATACACAGGAAAGGAAGTTGAAACACTATAAAATTTAAATGAGATAAACTTAGAACATTGGTTCTCAACTTTTTGGGGGGGATATTGCTGTGTAGTTCAGGCTGTCCTTGAGCTCAGTAGGTAGTCCAGACCTGGCTTCAAACTTGTAGTGATTCTCCTGTCTCAGCCTCCCGAGTGCTGGGATTACTGGCCTGAGCCATCACGCCCACCTCTCCTTTCATAGTCTTAAGCATTATTAAAAAATCGAGATAATATTTTTGTTTATGGGGTTGTATTTCAGTAATTTCCATATTAGAAATTAAAATTAAGAATACACTGAAATGTTAATATATTAATTCATTGAACAATAAACCCATTATATACAATAACACTATAAATCACATTTTTCATGAAAAATAATTGTACGTTGTACAACAGAATTTTTTCAAAGAAGAATAGACTTGTTTTCCTTTTTGCATGTATATTTAATACCTGGTTTTAGAATGAACACATTGATTCTTATATCTACTTCCACTTTTATTCTATTGTGATAAGTTGTTTTGGTTACAACCAGGGCCCCACAGATCTGCTGTTGTAAAAATGAGAACTTTGGTACCTCGGAAAGTACCCCAGAGACCCACGTAATATGTGATGTGTTGATGATGAAAAGAAGACTATGCTGAAATTGAATACTTGCTGCATACAACTGGCAAAGGGTCCCCAAGAATACATGCAATGCTTTGAATCCCCTGCTGTAGATAAAGCAGTGCAGCGGGGCCCATCACCTGTACCAGCAGGCACTTGTTAGTGTTGGTTGAATGAATACAAATGAGGATTGTATTGAGAATTTCACAGTGTGCCTTGGATTCAGCGGTGACACGGGTGCCACCTAGTAATATAAACCATGCAAAATGCACTGTTCTAGCACCCCACTGATGAAGAGGACACTTGTTTTGGTACTTAACCAGCAGTACTGATGTGTTTTACCTTACTGTTCATAATCATGAGGCCTCCATATCACACTATTCTTGGGGACCACGAAAACAAAGACGCTACTTGTCTCTGGAAGAAAAATGAGCCCTCTGGTTACCTTAGCACTGTGCTCACACCAGCCTAATCTGCAAACTCAGACTGAACATTTAAGTGTTGGTACTTGATGTGCATACAGGAAGTACCTTAAAATTTGAATCAGATTGATTCAAACTGACATAATTATTGTGCCACATGTAGGAGTACTGTTATTCACCTCACAGATTTTATGCTACAGATATTCAAGTTCAGGCTAGGTTTCTAAATGGATCAGAGAGGTCATGAATTTCTTCCCAGGGTCAAGTGGTATATATTCTTATTAAATGCCAAACATTAGCCAAGACCTAATTAATGTTGCAAAGTAACTATTATGCAAAGGAAATGGAATGAATGATTTAGGAAGTACAGTGTGGAGATTATCGGTGACATTGCCCTTCCCGTCAACAGAGGTAAGCGAGCGCAGCAGTAACTGGGACCTATGGACAAGGGACAGGTGGTGGAGGCAACTGTTAGTCTTAGACGTGGCCGCATTGCTTCAGCCTGTGTATGGGCACAGGTAACTACTCCCTGTGCACAGACAGGATTCTGAACAGAACTTATGAAACGTCTCATCCCAAATGAAATGTGTTTCTGTAGCTAGTGTCAGAGACCAGTCTCACACCTGCCTTGATAAGCAAATTATATCATCTCTGCCTTTCATTTAATGCAGTTAACATCATGTTCCCCAGGGGTTTAGCTCAGCAGCATAAGCTCTTGCCCTGGCAAGCGTGAGGTCGTGAGTTCGATCCCCAGCAAAAAAAAAAAGTCAGAAAACATCACGCCACTTGTCATTCACTGAATGGCCACTGCAGATTAGATGCTTTGCATTGCTCACTCACTCTTCACAGCCACCTCATAGAAAAGATGTTGCCTGTTTTACAATGTTTTACAAATAAGGGAACTGAGACTCAGGTCACAAAGGTCGCACAGGTCCCACGGCTTACAGAAGCCCACACCAGTTCTCTCTGACTCCTTTGTGTTTTTTCTACTATACCAGAAGCATCTGTGATATGAACATTCCTGGCATGTATTTGCATGCCTTTGCATAAAACAGAAACATAGATATATTTAAAGACCATGAGAAAAGAATGCAGGATGAAAAGTGAAAGGATAACAGGAGAAGACAGTGCTTGACTTCTCGGGACACAAATGCGTGAGGACCTTGAAGAAGAATGGATGAAATTAGAAATTTTATTGCATGGCTTTCCTATTCTTTGTTACTTCTTTGAATACCTGGACTCAAGGTCTAAACTAGGAGTAATTATGCCAGTGGAATGAACCTCTTGATAAAGTGAGCCAGACGGTTCAATAATCAGTGTGTGTGTGCTGGAGGTCATCAGAGGGGTGAGGATGTGGATGTGTTTTGAAGACAAAAAATCTAACTGGCTAGAAACAAAAGGAAAAATTAAAAGAATATGAGGGTGTGCCAATTAGCTACACGTCAGTCCCTGTTTCACAGTTACCATTGAGAGAACCAATACATCAGTGTCTGCACCTTTTAATGTTTGGTCAGGGGTGTGTGACCTGTCTGTCTGCCTTTCCTTTTCATTTCTCAGTCTGAGCTAAGACCACAGGGTTGAATTCTCAGTTCTCTTGGCCGTTTGTATAGTTACTGTGACTGTGGCCTGTGAACCTGGCTGCTAAAGGGTAAACTGATAATAGAGTGTTGATGTTGTACTGGGGTTACAGCTTAAAAAGAGTGAAAAAAATCCAAGAGGCCTCTAGTCTTTGTCTCCAGCAGTCCTCCTCCTTCATTTGAGAATTATTCATGTGGCTTCTCTGCTTCTGTAGTCCTGGATTTGGTTTTGTTTTCAATAGGAGTTAGCAAAGTCATTATCTCACGCTTTCCAGCAAGGCTCCAGACTAAAATTACTCCAGTCAAATGTAAGACAGGTAGATGAGTCTCTACGATGACTCTCGCTTCCATGGTTTAGCTGACTGCTCCTAAATAAGGAGTTTGACAAATGGTAAGATGCATCTCAAGGAATTTCAAAAGGCAGAGCTCTCCTTACAATATTTTTTGCACATTCTAGTGGTTGATGGAAGTTATCAGAAATTATTGTGTAGAATTTTTTTCCTCACACTCATTAAATGGATGTCATTCAGTGTATTAAATCAGTGATCATTAAATAAATAGATTGCTTATAAATTTGACACGAGTTGTGACTCCTTAATTATCTCTTGTCTAGTAAAGATGAGAAAGTTGTTCCATTATTATCAATGAGGATTTGAAGTTCAGCAAAGAGGATGAAGGTCAAATGAAATCATTTTCAGTTTTTTCTCTTTAATTGTTTTAATTTTAATTTTGTGTTTAGTACATAATGGTTATGTTTGCTATGTGGAGGTGGGACATGTGTACAGGTTTTTGTGATATCAGATCTATTTTCACTTTTTTCTCTTGTTGTCTTTCATATTTTAAGAGATCTGTATGCCAAGAGGGGCACACTTCTTTAGCCAATTCCCCACATGGCAAATCCTTATTATTTGTAAAAATGGAAAGCAAATTGTGTTAATTCTCTTTAAAAGAAACAAAACAAAAGCAAAACACCCTCAGTATCTTCCCACTGCAGCCAGAGTAAACTCCTACACCCTTACCTCAGTGCTCTGCCTCCTTCTTGATGAGGCCCCTGGCCATCTTCCCAGCCTCCTTCCGCAGTGTGTCCCCTGCGTGCCAGAGTCCAGTCACCCTAACTTTTCCTGTTCTCAATACCCCTTCCAGTAGTTTTTCTCCCCCCACCCCAGCCTTTTGTACATTCCGTAACTTG
>PVJX010021544.1:0-31717 GCA_004027295.1 Dolichotis patagonum | reverse complement strand
AAGTTTTAATATTTCCCCAAATCACATATTTCACTATTTAAAAATTATTTTCATATACATGTTAATTTGTTTCATCTATACTACTAGTTTAACTTATTTCATTGAAAAGATAGTTTTGTTTTATTATCTCTTGTTTCTTCTTTGTAAAATATCTTTTGGTCTGTGTCTTGTACTCTGAGTAGCTACTTTGAAGTTAATAATACACAATGTATTAACCATTGTTATTTTATATTATTACTTTGTTATGAAATTTTTTTTATAAAATAAAATTTAAAACATAGTATTTGAGGTATTTAGAAAGTCTTTCAGGGGACCAAGGAGATGAAGGGAGGCAAGGAGATGAAGGGAGGAGGACGAAAGCAGAGGAAGAGGAAGTAAAAATATTAAGGTGTGTTATATCACGGACCAAACTCCCACGATGAGTGTAATCAGTATTTACTGCAGATATGCCCACGGTGTGGTGGCACACATCTGTAATCCCTGCCCTCGGTAGGCTGAGGCAGGAGAATCGTGAGTTTGAGGGCAGCCTGGCTCCATAAACGAGTTCAAGGCCAGCCTCCACTGCACAATGAGGCCCGACCTCAGAAACAAAACAGAGCAACAAAAAACATGCACTCATAAGAATTTTTAAAAACTGGTATCGGGATGGGCAGACAGTGGAGGGAAGGAAAGGAAAGGGAATAGAAAAGGAACTGACATGTTGTCTTAGTTAATTTTATCATTGCTCCACCCACAGATGGAGGAGAAACACTTTATTTTGGCTCATGGGTTGTAGAAGTTTTAGACTATAGTCAGCTGACTGCAAAGCAAATGGACATGGCACAGGGTCTTGACAGAAGAGTTCACAGTGAGGCAGACAGAAAGCAGCAGGCACCTGCAACTGCCTCTTGTCCAATTCAGATGATAAGCCTTTTAGGCCTAAAAGGTGGGGCATCAGTTTTCCATTCAGCCACACCTAGAACTATGCTAATTCAGTCAGTATCCCAGTATCACACACCCTAGATAATCTCCAGCCACTTCTAAAAAGCCCCACCTCTGAGTGCCTGAGGCTTTGGGGGACAACTAGACATAAGCCTTAACAAATGTATGCATGTGTACCTACTTCCTACAAGGGATATAAATGTTAAATGCTACACACGTGTAAAAGTTTTTTTTTTTTATCTTAAAGAAGGGTATGATATAGAGGAAGCCTTGAGTGTGAATTCACCATTCAGAGTACTATAGTTACTCTGTCCTCTGTGAGTATTTGTGCTGGGGCGAGGCTTAGGAGGGAGGAGTGTCTTACACAAATACTTAGATCTAAACTAGAAGCAGCTCTGTTCTCTTTTATTTAATAGTCACAATTTAGTTTTTTCTTGCTTGCCCTCTCTTTATCCCCTCTGTTTTCTTAATTACATTTCATAATAGTTATACCGTTAAGTATGTTAGTTATACTCTTGGTGTAAGACTGATAGTGTGAATAGTTGTATTGTTTCACTTTAAACCCTATTATGAGGAAAAAGATTGACTTTTGCCATAAATAGTCTCTCCATTGCTGGTTTTAAATTTGTTCACTCTAGCTGGGTCTTGTGGCACACACTTGTAATCCCAGCACTCGGGAAGCTGAGGCAGAAGGATCGTTGTTCAAGACAAGCCTGGGCTACAAAGTGAGCTCAAGGGCAGCCTGAACCACATAGTGAGACTGTGTCTCAAAAAGACAAAATAATAAAGCATAAATTTGTTCACTCTAGTAAAATAAAGCAATGGCTACTCAAATGAAGGTTTCATTATAGTCTCTTAGAAATGAGTCAGTGACACTACCTTGACAGCGGGAGATAAAATGTTCAAATCATACTTTATTCTTTTAGTTGACCATTGGGCTAAGTGCATGGAAAAGCTTCAGTACCCTCTGTGACATTTTCCCAGGTAACAACTGAAGAATTTATAAACAAACTGAAAAAAAAAAAAAAAGACTATCTTTTGCTTGGTAAATGAGATTCTTTGGTTTTTGAGAATAACAAACTGTTAATTTATCACTTTAATTCCTGAAGACATTCAAATTTTCAGACTTTCCTGTAAATGAGTCTGCTAGCATTTAGAAGACTAAACATAAAAGAAGAAAAACCAAAGAGGAAGATCAGTTTTCCAGTCTTTGCAACCAAAGTGCTACACTTTGGGCCAGGGATTTAGCTCAGTGGCAAAAAGTGCCTGTCTGGCAAGTGTGAGGTCATGAGTTCAATTCCCAGCACAAAAAAAATAAAAAATTAAAATTAAAAAAATTTTACAAAGTGCTACACTTTATATTTTAAAAAATATTTTTCATTCTGTTTGTATTTTTATTAAAATGCATAATTGTACACATTTATATAGTACAATTCATGCACATTACATACTGTTTTTAAGTTCTGGTAATTTACAACAGAGTAGATTAATGTAGCTAGCAGAGTACGTGACTGTAGCTAGTAATAATGTTCTGGATACTCCCAGCATCAACACTTTCAAAAGCATTGTTGTGATTGATGAGATTAAGAGGCAAACTCCTAGAGAAATTATTCAGATGACCAAGGTTAGGAAAGGTGTGTGTTGCTGAAATGTTTGTAGCCATAATCTGCTGACATGGTGCTGTCAGCATCACATCTCAGAACAAAATCAAAGTGATCTGTTACAGTCATTGTCTAATCTGTCTGCTTTGATGTTTATCCTCAAGTAGAACAGAGTGCAGTAGTGTAGGAGAATATTGTCATTATCGTTTTTAAAACTGCAAGTAAAATTAAAACCTATCCTCCCTTCCTCCTCTCCCACTTCCTTTCCTTTTGAACCTTTTCTTTTCTTTCTGAGATACCATCTCACTCACATGTAGTCCAGCCCAGTCTTGCGTTTCCTATGGAGCCCAGGCTGGTTTCATACAGCCTCGGGCTGGCAGGGATTCCTGGCACGTGCATTGCTAGCACAGCAGCTCAGTGAGTGTGAGTGCAGTGAATTTATCTCCCAGATGTGTCTTTCTTCATTGTTGCCGTGGCGGGTTTTTGTTGGTTTTTTTTTTTTTTTTTTGGTTGTCGATTCATTGTTTTTATAGCATACTTAACCTTGCTACAGTTGTGTCCTAGAGTCCATCTTTATGTGCTCCATACCAGTGAGGCTATAAAAATTAACAATATCCTAAAGAAGGCTTTTTCCCAAAAGAAAACAGTGATCATTTTTTATCTTTTTCTATATGTTTTTTATCTATTTCTACTTGGAAACACTTAAAAGAGAAAAAAATTTTATGAAGACAATAATATTTTGTTTTAAATAAAAAGAAAGCATTAACCTAGAAATAGTGAATGTTTATTGCAGAAATTTCAGACCATACTGAGAATCCAGGAAAGCAGAGAGAGAGATGGATGATGGTGTGAGAGGAGCTGATTGAACGAGGGCATGAATGATCATTCTTGGACTGGATTAAAATGAGGATGATAACCCTTTTGCATATTGGTTGATTATCATTTTGGTACTATAACCTCTACTATTTTGAACAATTGAAACTTTAAAACTTCAAGTCACAGCATTGTATGGTAGCAAGGTCTATTAATACAATTACACCACAGATTAGTAAAGTATTCTTTTATTACTGTTTCTTCCATATGACTCAGTACCTGCCTAATATTCCACATTTCTGATGCTCCATAAAATCATTAAGACTGAGTTTATTTCTCAGATGCACAGAAGAGGGCACCGATGATCAAAGAAAAGAACTGTTTTCTTCAAGTTTACCCACCTCCAAAACTAACACAAAAGAGAAATGGTTAGACCGTTAGATGTATCAGTCTCTTAACTTTGTTTTTCTTCCTTTGCCTTTTATTCTTAGAAATCCCTTTTCTTTTAGCTATAAAAGATACTCAACTCAATTTATTCCAGTTGTGTTTGGTGCTTATTTGTATATTGTTAAATAACTAAAGACATCTGGGATATATGTTGTTGAAATAAATTAGCAGTTTTTTCTTAGGGGAGAATTTGATGAAACAATTCAAAAATTTATATGTAGAAATAAACACTGTGATAACAGCTGAGAAGTATTTGACAAGAAAAATAGCACTGGAGCAGGAAGATTGTACCTCTAAATTTTTTAATGGTAATTATTTAATAATTAGCACTGAGCTGTTTCAAGGAAGATCAATTCTGTTTAGTGTAAAGAGATATTTAAAATAATGAGAAAAATCTTTTTCTCAGAGCATATTAATTTATTAATGTGGGATCTCATAACTTTTCAGATTTAATGTTACAATAATTTTAAAAACAAAAAATAAAAATGCAAGCCAAATTTTTCTAATTCTAAAAATTTCTTAGTACCTCTGAATTTTACATGTTAAGCTTCAGTGTCTAGAATACATTTTGATGATTATCATTCCCCAGTTACCCTCCCTTGCCACTGACCCCCTTCTACCAAGGGTCTTCCTTTTACTTTCATGTCATCTTTTAAAAACATGCAACACTTGTCTTTCTGGGTCTGGCTTAACAAGATGATTTCCAGTGTCATCCATTTTTCTACAGATGACAAAATTTTCATCTTTGTGGCAGATTAACAGTCTGTTGTGTATACATACTACATTGTTTTTATTCGTTCACCTGTTTTTAGGGACCTTGCTAATTGCGAAGTATGCAATTGTCTCTATAGTCGACTGACTTTATCAATTAAGGAGTATAGAGTTAGATCGTATGGTAGTGGTATTCTTAATTTTTTGAGAAACTAACTCATTTCCATAGAAGCTACACATTGCCACCAGCACTAAATAATGGTTCCTTTTTTCCTACATCCTTTCCAGCATTTATTATTTTTGTATTCTTGATTCGGTTATTCTGACTAGGGTGAGATACAATCTGACTGTAGTTTTGATTTTCCTGGTGGCTCAGGGTATTGAACATTTTTGTCATATACTTTGGCCACTGGTACTGCTTCTGAAAAATGTCTGTTCATTTTGCTCATATATTGATTGGGCTATTTGATTTTTTTGGTGCTAAGTTTCTGGAGTTCTTTTTTAATCTTTGGTTGGGAGAGTAGCTGGCAAAGATTTTTTTCCCATCCTGTAGGCCATCTTTTCACATGTTAGAAACGTTTTAGTCTGAAGTAATCCCATTTGTTGATTCTTGCTATTACTTCCTGTGCTATTAAATTTCGCCTGTGCCTATTAGTACAGTTGGGAACAGTGGAGCTGAGGACGTCATTTCTCTTCCATCCGTTTAGTTCTAAACTTCACTCTAGAATCAGTCCACCTTCCATTGTCCTAAGAGAGGTAGAAAATAATGTAACAAAACCCAGAAGGCTGCTCTAAGCAAGAGCACATGTGTGTTGGTTCTCCTAGCTTGACCTTCAGATGCCCTACTCGAACTTCATTAAGTGTCCATAAATATGTACTACACATCAAGTACATAGTTAAGATCACAGTGAATTCTGGATCAAACGTGTGTTGGGAACCCCCGAGATAGCACAGCACCCTGTTGAACATTCCTGTCCATCACACCTAGAGACTCAGGAGAACCCACCTAAGCTGAAGTGCCCAGCCTTTAAATTCCAAAAGTCTGGCTGGTCAGTGGATGCTCCCATATGCTGTGATTGATGTGCAGTACTGTTACTTTTCTGTTACCCTGACACCATTTTTCTGTCTGTGCTTTATCTTTTGTTGACACACTTGCCTCAAGCACAACTTCCTGTGGTCCTCAATAAAAGTAGCTGCCTGCACTTGTGCCCTGTTGTATGCTTGCAGTTCTTTCCTCATCATACACACAGCCTGGACTGTATTTGCCTATTTCACAGTGACACTGTGCTTTCCAGCCTTTCCGCTTTATTTTCTTCTGGTAGTTCCAAGGTTTCAGACTTTATACTTAGGTCTTCAGTCCATTCTGAATTGATTTTTTTTTTTTGTACTGGGGATTGAACTCATGACCTTGCACTTGCCAGGCATGCATTGTGCTGCTAAGCTAAATCCCCAGCTCTTTGAATTGATTTTTGTATTGGGTAAGACGTAAAAATCCAGTTTCAGTCATCTGTACTTTGATATCCAGTTTTCTCAGCACCATTTTGAAAGCAGCTGTCTTGTCAGCATACAAGTTTGACTTCTTTGTTCAGAACCAGATGACTGGTTGTGTAGGTTTGTTTCTGTGTCCTCTGTTTTGTTTCGCTGGTCTGTGTGTCTCTTGTCGTGCCTGTATCATGCTGTTTTTGTTACTATGTCTTTGTTGTATATGAAATCCGGCATCGTGATGCTTCCATCCTTGCTTTCCTTGTGTAGAATTGCTGTAGCTATTCTGTGTGTTATGTGCTTCCATATGAATTTTAGAATCGCTTTTCCTAGTTTTCTGTTACTGGAATTTTGGTGGGGATTTTATTGAATTTGTAGATTACGTTTAGTAGTATGGCAACTTAACAATATTAATTCTGCAGATTCATGAACATGGGAGACCTTTTCATCTTCAATATCTTCTTTGATTTTTTTCTTTAGTTTTCTACAATTTTAATTATAGAGCTCTTTCATCTCTTGGTTAGAATGATTCTTATTTTATTTTATTGAAGTTTATTATGGTTTCTATCTAGATGGAGAATTCAGCTGTGTTGAGCTCTATTGATTTGCTTCTGTATTTTTTTTTTTGGCTTCAGCATTTTTGAAGTCATATTTGTAAGTTACTTTCAGTTCTTAAAAATTGGTAGCAAATCAGGAATAGATTGTATGTGGTGCATTCTGAGATTTTACTGAGTCTGTTTATTTTTAAACAATATCCACGTTGTTCCTGCCTTCAATCTATTGCTCTATATTTCAGCTGGCTTCTTTTAGCTCCTTTTCTTTGATCTCTCAAAGTAAAAAACAGTGAAAACTTCTTATGTCATTAAGTATATCCTACCTTGAACAAAATGCTTACTCCTGATAAAGAGAACAAACTTCTTGTAGGTAAGACAATAAAAACTGACAAGCAATGTAGAATAATGGAGAACAAATGGAGGGAGTTATCTTTGCAGTAGAAAAGACCATGGCAGGTAGAGAGATAAGAACCACAATGCACTCATATGGGGGGGGGGAGTAGCAAATGGTAAACCTGGGAGAGAAGGTTGGAATCAGTTCTCCCCTAGGCATAGAGGTTGTAGTAAGGATTGAAAATCTTTTCCAAAAGCCAATCAATTGGAAATTTTAAAATAGCTCCATGAAGGGAATGACTTGATTAATCAATAGTTGTAAGAGGTCACTTTGAGCATAAAAACAGACACACAAAATTGATAGGCATGGTGGCACATGCCTGGAATCCAGCATCTAGGAGACTGAGGTAGGAGGATTGCCATAAATTGGAGACTTATCTGGGTTATATAGTTAGTGAGCTCATGGCCAGCCTGAACTGTATAGCATGAACTGCCACAAAACAAACAAAAGAAAAACAACCAGACAGATAAACAGAATAGGTAACTTAGGAATAAACTGACACATCTTATAGCAAAATAATTTTTAATTAAGTTGCTAAGGATAAGAACTGGGAAAATAGTGCATGGAAAAGTGGGTATTCATATGAAGGAGAAAGAAACACACATATTTCACTACATACAAAAATCAATGTGGATTAAAGACTTGAAAGTAAGATAAGACATTCTTAAACTGCTAGAAGAAACAAAATGAGAATAAATTGGGCAAGGTTTTTTTTTTTATTTTGAAGGGAGTAAAATGCAACAGAATAAGACAGAACAAAGCCAATTGAGACAATGCAGTGAAATTGGTACAGAACTTCACAGCAGGATATCGGGATAACAGTAATAGGTTCCATAGTATATCTCATTATCTTCACAATAGTTGTCCATTCAGTCAGGTATAGCCAAATCAAGCCAAAACCAGAACATTATAAAACCTATCAAAACAGAATATTGAATAGAGCAAACTAATCAGAACAAAGCAAAACAGTGAAAACAATATTGCCTTCAAAGAGAAGATAGAAGGAAATCCTTCATATTTGCTATATTGCATACAGTCATCCTTCCAATAGATACTCAGACCTCTGGCTCCAGTTGCTAAAGGAGGGGGAATGGGATATTTGATTCTCAGCTTGTGCACCAGTAGGCTTATGGGAGAAGCTGACTGTTTCTCTTCCTGGCTCAGCCACTGCTCGCTTGCACCACGGCTGCTTACCAGGAAGGCTGGCATGTTGCTTTGTTGTTTAGCACCCCAAGTTCCACCATGGCTGGATCTCAGGAGACACTGACTGATTGTCTTCCTGGATCGTAGGCAAGGTTTTTTATAAGACCCAAAAGTACAAGAAACAAAATCAAACAGACAGATATACTATAAAAAGATAAGTAGCTTCTGAAAAGCAAAGAAAATAATCATCAGAGTAAAGAAAAACATATAGAGTAGGAGAAAAATATTTTCAAACTATATATCTGAAAAAAAGTTAATATACAGAATACACAGGGAGCTCAAACAAGTAATAAAGAAAGCAGCCTAATTAAGTGAGAGTCACAGGCTTGAGTATAAATTTCTCTGAGGCATACAGAGTGCCAAAGGTGCAGGTAAAGAATGTTCAACACTTAGGAAAATACCAACAAAAACCACTATGAGATACCACCTCACTCCAGTTAGAATGACAGTTATCAAAAACACAAAAGATGACAAGTGCTTGCAAGGAAGCAGAAAAAAAGGAACCATTACTCACTGTTAATAGAATTGTAAACCAGTGTAACCATTAAGGAAAACGGTATGGAGGTTCCTCAATATATTAACAGCACTTGGGAGTGAAGCAGGAGGATGGCTGCAAGTTTAAGATCAGCTTGAGATACAAAGTCAGCTCAAGACCATCCTGAACTGCATAGCAAGACCCTGTCTCAAAAAGGCCAAAAACAACAACAACAAACCAAGTACCATGATTCAGGAATCTCACTACAGGATCACTGAGCTTCATTCCCCAAGGCCCATGTGGTCAAGTGCAGTGCCCTGTCTGTGGTATAGAGATTTGAAGAGGGGTATTTGGTGGGAGGAAGTAAGGTCACTGGGGGTGTCCCTTGCAGAAGATTAGGAGGCCCCAGTCACTTTCTTTCTCTTTGCTCCTTGTGAGGTGAGCAGCTTCTTTGGCTAGATATTCCCCACCTATCTTAGTTACTATTCTCATTGCTGAGACAAAACACTTGATACCCAAAGTGAAAGGAGGAAAGCCAAAGCTCACAGTTTGTGGGGGTTTCAATCCATAATTGGCTGGCTCCAAGGCTGGGTAGCGCATGGCAGAGGACAGTGGTTCATGGCCACAGAAGACAGCAAGAGCAACAATGGAAGAAGACAAGACTTTCTCTGGACAGAAAACGTCTATGCAGGCTAGCCACCCTAGGGGGGTGTGGCACTCACACCCTTAATCCCAGCATTAGACCATGAATCAAAGCAAATTGTAGATTCAGCCACCTCTGAAAAGCCCACCTGCCATGACTACATGAGGTTTTAGGGGTACATCAAGACACAAACCATAACACCACCATGATGTAGTGCCTCACCAAAGGCCCAAAGGCAATGATGACAAGTGACTGTGGACTTAAACTCTGAACTAAACTCTGAACTAAAATAGATTTTTCTTATTTAAGTGGATTATATTTTTTTTACAGTAATGGAAGGTTGAATAACATGCATATGTATCCAAAGAAAGTGGGATTAGTATGTTGAGATTCTTTCACCCTCATGTTTATAGAAGTCTGTTTACAAAGGCTAAAAAGAGGATCAACGTAAGTGTCTATCAATGCATGAATAAACATTACATGTACATATATAGTAGAGTTCAAGTCTCCCATAGAAAATGTAATCCTGATATTTGTGATTTTGTCCTGGAGTATAATCCTGGGATGACTCCAGGTGACATAGATGATTTTAGGCTTAGAATTCTGTGATGACTCCAGGGCAATGATGATTTGGTGCAAAGAAGGGTTAATAGGAAATCTCAAATTGTTGGTACCAGTAATCCCAATCTTCCATTTGATCCCTTAAGGAAGTATGCAAAATTAGCCATTGTGAATTTGTGGTTCCTCTGCCATTAAGAAAGTCAAAATTGAGGCATTTGTAGAAAAAATGAATATACCTTGAGGCTAGACTGTTAAGTGAAGCAAATCAGACAGGCAAGCTTGAACATTGTATAGCTTCTCTTATATGAAAAGATTAACAGGAGAATAGAGTGAAAAATTTATTTTATTCTAAGTATGTTTCTGCTGTCACCTTCTGGTTTCACTCCAATATGCTATGAGAGTTAATGTCACAGAATTTCTATTTCTTTGGACTTGTTAAGATGCTTATTGTTGCTGTGAGTATGGTTTTTTTTTTCTTTGTCTTTTTGAGGCAGAATCTCTATGCAGTTCAGGTTTGCCTTGGGTTCACTTTCTAGCTCAGGCTGATCTTGAACTTGCAATGATCCTCCTGCCTCAGCCTCCTGAGTGCTGGGGTTATAGGAGTGTGCCACCTCTCCTGGTTTAGTGTGGTCTATTTTGAATTTTAAAAAATTCCTTGAAAAAAACTAATGATGAAGAAAAGTTTTTCATGTATTGATTTTCTATCCATGTATCTTGGTGAATGCTGTTATTACCTATAATTTATTAGTTCACTTGGTTTTGTTATGTCAATATTCATATAATCTAATTGAGATTGTTTTTCCCTTGTTTTCAATGTTTTAATCTATTGTCTTTGTCTTATTTTGTTCACCAGAACTTCCAGAAAATTATTGATTGGTACTTAAAGCAGTATTCATCTTAATCTTATTTCTGAGTTTTTGATGTTACACCTTTCATTATCTTTCATGCTGAAAATTTTGTTAAAAGTGGTGTCTACCTAGAATAGCAAAGGCAATCTTGGACAACAAAGACAAGATAGGGGGTGTCACAATCCCTGACTTGAAATTATACTATAAAGCTACTGTGATAAAAACAGTGTGGCACTGGCAAAAAAACAGACCCAAAGATCAATGGAAAAGATTAGAAGATTCAGAAACAACTGCAGACACACAAAGCCACCTTATTTTTGACAAAGATGTCAAACACATTCACTGGAAGAAAAATAGCCTATTTAATAAATGGTGCTGGAAAAACTGAAGATTAAAACTGGGCCCATATCTTTCAACATGTACTACTCTAAAATCAGAATGGATCAAAAATCTTAATACTAAAACAGTAACATTAGATCTGCTGGAAGATAGAGTAGGTAAAACACTTGAAGACATTAGTGTAGGCAAAGACTTTATGAATAAACCCCAGATTGCACAGGAACTATTGCAAAGAATCAACAAATGGGATCTCATCCTACTGAAAAGCTTTTTCACAGCAAGAGAAACCAACAGAGTGAAGAGACAACCCAAAACATGGGGGTAAATGTTTGCCAGCTGTTCCTCAAACAAAGGCTTATTATTGAAAATATAAAGAGCTTAAAAAAAAATCATTCCTCCCAGATTTAAGGACCCAATCCAAAAATGGATATCTGAGATGAATACACACTTCTCAGATGAAAAAATACAAACAGTGAATAAGTACATGAAAAAAATGTTTAATACAACTGATCATTTGAGAGATGCAAATTAAAACAACACTGAGATTCTACCCCACCCCAGACAGAATGACTAGTATTAAAAAATCAACCAATAACAGGTGCTGGAGGGGCTGTGGGAAAAAAGGAGCACTTCTCCACTGTTGGTAGGAATGCAGACTGATGCAACGACTGTGGAAATCAGTGTGGAGATCTCTCAAAAAAATGGAACTGGAGGTCCCATTCAACCCAGTTATTCCCCTTCTTCATATCTTCTCAAACAAATTAAAAACATCATACTGCAGTGATGTATGTGCACCTGTTTATAGCAGTATAGTTTATAATACCCAGATCTTGGAAACAAACCTAAATGCACATTAACTGAGGAGCAGATAAAAAAGTTGTAGCATTTTTATCCAATTGAGTACTACTCAGCCATAAAGAATGATAAACTGGACACTTACAGATAAATGGATGCACCTTGAGAAAATAATCATTAGTGAAATAAATGAGACACAGGTGTAAACATTGTATCGTTTCATTAGTGTGACAAGTTGAAACAGAAATATCTGCTTATGTCTATGTATATAAAAATAGTTAAGATAGTTATACTACTAATTTCTTTGAGTACACTGAAAGATTTGTAGTACTGATATAGGGGAATGAATTTCTTGACATACCATATGTCCAGTACGAGTTCATGTTCTCTAAAATGAATTTTAGGAACAATGGAGATTAAGAGCAGAATATATTTATTGAGAGAAAGCTTCTGTCTGAGAGAGACAGAAGGGGTCCCTGGTGGAGGTCAATTTTATCTAAAGAGAGTGAAACTAAAAATAACAAAACAGAACAAAGCAGATCAGAAGAAAACAATGTAAGTAACACAGATTTCAAAGCAAGACAATAGGAGGTCATTACTGGCTATCATATTGGCTCTTGTTTTCTTCTAAATAGTTGTCCATATCTTCACAAACAATGAATTCATACATAACAAAATATTATTAAACTGATCAGAACAGAGTAGTGAAGGCTTTATAGGCCTTCAAAACCAGACAATAGGGAAATCAACAATGCCTGCCATAATGTCTCTTATTCTCTTCAAAATAGCTGTCCATACCTTCATGTATGTTGAAATTAAACAATACGAAACAGGCTTAAACTACTCTAAATAAAGAATAGAAGCATTATTGGATTTCACAGCATGATGATACAGAATCAGCAATGGATACTATAATGTCTTTTTTTTCTTCAGAGTAGCTGTTCATTTAATCACATAGAATATAATTGATTCTTATAAACTGTTTAGGAGAAGTTCTAGGCATGTATAAGCCTCTATATATATACCTATCCTTTCTGCATTAGAGGGAAAAACAAAACAAAGCAAAACAAAACAGGTTACTAGATAAATAAGAAACAAAAAGACAAATAACAATAGCAAAGAGCCCCAAATGATGACGATATAGGCTTTCAAAACACAGTGGTAGAAACAGAACTAAGGTTGATATTTTACATAGTGATCTTCAAGAGTTCCTCAGTGACCAGACACAAACATGCAAAATTGTTCCAGTCCTATCAATATTAAATGCTTTGTTCACAAACTTACAGAATTTGTAGCACAATCATTTTACCAACCCTAGGGTCTTTATACAAATTTTGATATTTTTTTCTTTTCTCTTCCTTTATTTTTCCTCCTTTTCTCTGAGTGTTATTTTTCCCCTTTGCTCAGATTCTGACCCTTTCACCGTATTTATTAAGGATTTTGTATCTTATATACATCAAAATTTTGAAGTGTGTCAGATGATTCTCATTTCAGTAAAGAAGGGGGCTCATTGTATTCTTTTATTCTATTCTGAAAATTTAAATTCCATTCTAGACAGCTGTATCTAGTCTCTTTGCACATCTTGTTTTGAGACATGGTGTTGGCATGTAGTACTGGCTGGCTTTGCACTCACTGTGTAAACGAGGCTGACCTCAAACACGCAGCAGTCTTCTTGCTGAAGTCTCCCGCCTGTGCCACCATGCCCTGCCCTCCACATGTTTTTTACATGTAATTTCAACTTTACTTTTTCCACTATCACTTCTATGAGTATAATTTTAAAAATTCTGTCTGTTATTCTGATCTGTTTCTTGTGGGGTCTAATTCTATTCTGTTCACTCCATTTAGGAAAGTTAACAACCAATGCTATACATAGAAGCAGCTCTCCAGCCCCATGTATCTAGAAATGACCTAGGGTATACCTACATGAGATCCATTCTATCATCTATAAGGAGAAAACTAAACACATGTTTAAAGAAGTAGCAACACCTATTGAAAAGGGTGTGTCTCATTTTTGGTTTGATTGCAAACCTCTTTTCTTTTGCATTTTCCTCTCTGAAATATGTCTTAAATCAATTTTTTCCACTCTTTCCCTCACCATTGTCATGGTCCTTTATTGGAGAAGTCCTACTGCACGAGAATACACATCTGAACATCTTTTTGTGACTGCTGACCTCTGCAGTCTAACTTATATGGAAGAATCTTCTGAGAATACCAGGGTTACCTTAAGGGCTAAAACCCATGTGTGATTAAACAATTTAACATATGCAAGAAAATGTGCATCATGAGATACAAAGAGGAAGGATGGTGATTGTTTCCAAGTGCTTCATGATTGGGCAAGGAAGTAAATCCAAGGGTGGAGAATGAAGAGATGCTTAGGACCTTTTCTAATGGATTTTTAGCCTTTAAGGTTCACCTTCATGTTAATTTACCCAATTGTAGAGGAACAGGTCCAAAGATCTCAGGAGAAGATAGCTGAAAGGAAAACCATTCTATTTGTGTTACAAATTTCTGAATTAGTTTTTAACATTGGAGTTTACTAACCAATGTTTACTAACCAGTGTTTACTAACAAATAGAGAAATTGAGACATTTATAAATTACAAAGCCTAAACTGTGAAAGCAGCTAAACTGAAAAAATGGGCAGGTGAGGATTCTGCAGTCTGGCTGGAAAGGTGATGATCCTTGACTATAAGGAAGATGTGTAAACCATCACCTCTTGTCTCTGAGTTCTCAAACTATTGATCCATTTACCTAAAGTAGCTCTGTTCATCTAGACCTTGCTTGTGCTGTTATTTTCCAGCATCTCTATGAGCAGCAGAAAATTAGTAGTCACACAAGAAATGTCTATCAAATTAACAGTTCTTCATGTTAATCCAAAGAGCTATAACTATAATAGAAAAAAATTAGGATTTTAAAGTGTGTTGAACACATATTTAGGCTTTTAAGAGTGTTATTCAATATATACTGATCTCTGTCTTTAGGAATGTAAAAAACAAAAACGCTAATTTTAATCTAATATGACCAACAAGAAGTAAATATAGAACAATAAGACAAACACATACTTTTGTTAATTGAAGCACTTTATTTCTATAATATTTAAAATCCTTGAAGGTTAGGAAAAAATTCAGCTTTGTTAGTTCTCTGTTACCCCTTAAATTTATTACATAAATTAGGAAATAGCAAGATCCTTTATTTGCAACAGAGACAACAGGTAGGAGAGTTTAAAAGAGTAGGGAACACTTTTTTAGCACTTCTGACTGCTCTTATGCAGCTGAACTAAAGAAATGTTACTCCTATCCTAAGCCACACTGCTGTGGAACTCAGCTGGGAGGCCAAACTGTGAAAGAAAGGTTGTCATCATCCTCCCCATCTGTACTTCTGCTCTCTCTACTTATCTGGGTCCTTATGAAGGGCATTAAGCCGGGATCAGAACAACGCAGAGCTCCCAGGTGTAGGTCAGAGATCCCGTACTGTCTTGTGTAAACCAAGGGCTTCAGTGGGCTTGACTGCCCAAAGTTTTTGATTTTAGTAATTTACTAGTCACTCGACTTTAATATGACTTTCAGGCAACGGATATTTAAAATTAACTAGATTTTCAGGGAATGTGTGAACCACCCTCCAGTCCTGAGAATAGAGATTCTTCCATATATAATGTACTGTTAGAATAGATCTCTATACCTATAAGGAATCCAGCCTTTTTTATTTTTTATTTTGAGACATGAACTTAGTCATTAATTTACCCATGCTGTGTTCAAACTTACGATTTTTCTGCCTTAGCCTCCCAAAGTTCTGGAAATATTGGTGTGTTCCACAATGCTTAGCTGAAATAATTTGTGTATAGAGGAGTAATGAAGATACCCAGGAAGTCTATCTCCAATACCCCTCTCAGAGTCAATGTTGAAAGTTGGACAAAGGAAATGTTTCTAAGGACCAGTTGTTAAAGACGCAGACAAATGCATCAAATGTATTTCTTCTACTTCAAGAAAGCAGGTCGTCAACATTATATAGTACATGCTTCTAATGAAAGATTATTGCCATGCTTTTTCTGTCTTAATAAGATACTTTATTGCTCTTATTCTGCTTTTAGTATACCTTTACCCCCTCTGAATCCATTCCCCATCCTTCAGTCCTCTCTGCATTACTCTCTGCCTGGAACACTAATTGGCATGAACATCAATGTATTCTTTTGTCCTAAAGCTTCTGGTTGGGTTGAAACAATGAGAATGTTATTGTTTGTCTGTTTTTTTGTGTTTTTTTTTGTACCAGGAATCAAACTCACAACCTCACGCTTGCCAGGCAGGCACTTAAGCCACTGAGCTAAATCCCTGGCCCAAGAATGGTACTGTTAACTAAGAGTTCTGTTGCACAATTTGGAGAGAAATCATAAACTGGAAAGATGCAGCTCCCTAAGGTTAGCGTCTCTTGGCTTTGAGTGCCAGTGACTCTGAGCCCTGCGAGTTACAGCTATTATGGCTATGGGTCTTCCTAGCATCTGCTCCAGCTTCTCAGCCAATGT
This sequence comes from Dolichotis patagonum, assembly GCA_004027295.1. Taxonomy (NCBI): domain Eukaryota; kingdom Metazoa; phylum Chordata; class Mammalia; order Rodentia; family Caviidae; genus Dolichotis; species Dolichotis patagonum. The sequence continues at coordinate 15,415 of PVJX010021544.1, read as the reverse complement.
GCTCACAATCCCAGTCAGCCCACTGTACCACAGGTAGGGATTCTGACTGGGGACAGGCTTTCTCCAGCAAGGCTAAGTTGCAAACTGCTGCAGTATAGGGTAGGGATGGGGGTAGTGCACAAGAGGGACCCCTCCTTGATTTCCCCAAGCAGTGTAATGCATGCTGTTTGGGAAGAGGACAAGAGTGGGCTGGATAACATGCAGCTTCCACCTTCCCATTTGATGGCATCGTCTGGGGGTTCAAGGTGGAGTCATCATGTTATCGCAAGCAGTTGCAGGGTGGAGTCTCCTGAGATAGGTCTGTTTCAAGCCTACCATGACCGAAGCTGATCTCCTGGTAGTTTCAGGGAATCTGCAACAGCTGTCCTTGTCATGGTTACAGCTCCTTGGTATTGGGGTGATGCGGCTGCTTGTTTGACAGTCCTGCATTTCTGTGACACTGGAGGGACTGATGTCACAAATGGTACTGCTTTGGAGGCAGTCTTCAGAAGGGACAGCTGTATTGCTCATGGCCCATTGGAGTGTTACAGTCTGGGGCACACTGGTAATGAGCTGTTGTTCCTCTTCAGTCTTTGGTTTCTCAGGCCCCATCTCTGCTTGTCTCTCAGAGGCAGCAGCAGTCCTTAGAGCAGCCCAGAGCAGGACAGGCTGGAGCAGACTGATGTGGCTTTGGCCCAGGCTTAGCTCTTGTCCATGTGGCCAGTGGCAGCCACCAAAATATTGCAGATCTGGCAAAAAGATACCCTGGGCCACCCTGAGGAGACAGTGTGGGGTAAAGGCCAGAGCACAAGCTGTCAGTTGGCTCACATCCTCTGTCCTGTCAGAGGCAAAAAGAAGGGCTGGCTAGTCCTTTACTCCTACCTGGAGAAGGCACGGAAGTACACAAGAGAGAGCAGGGCAGCGAGAGAGGCTACCTTCTGGGCTGGGTGCTTCCTGTGTCCCTGGACTGAGGGTCCTTGCTCATCTCAATCCAAACAGGTACAGTAACATTGTAACATAATGAATTACTCACGTATTTGTGATGATGTCCATGTAATCAAACCCACTACACTTGACAGTTGAATAAAAGCATAATATATAAAATTATGTATAATACATAATACTCAACAATAACAATTGATGACTATATTACTTAGTTATAGTATGCTGCATTATACCAGCAGCAACCTCGTGTACCTTGTGCTTACCATATTCTTGGTTATATCAAATGGTTACATAAGTGACTGGCTATACCATATTGCCCTATATAAGTAACCTCTGATGTTCACACAGTGATAAAAATACTTAATGACTCACTTCTCAAAACATACCTTTATCATTAAGGGATGCGTGACTATTGATAAAGGGTTGTGTCCTAAACAGATTCACTCCTAAAACTGCATTCTTGTGTCAGTAACGTAAGATTGCACAGCAATAAACACTGTGTGTTAGATGAAAATAATATTTAGCATTATGTAGGCACTTAGAATTAAGCTGTAGAGTTGAATTTATTGATATGGGAAGATGTTTTTCTTTTGGGCTGGTGGATATTGAACCCAAGGTCTCACACATGCTAGGCAAGTGCCCTACCAGTAAGCTACATCAGCATCCTTATGGCATATCATTCAGTGTACAAACTGTGAGGTCTCGGGATAGTATTTTTTATTCTTTTTTAAAACCTGTATGTAACATTCTTCTATGCATGAGCATAGACTGCTTTTATTTCCCTAGTATTTTAGTATGGAAACTTCTAAATGAGTGCAAATATAATGGGAAAAATATAATGAACATTAAAATATCCATTGTGGAGATTCAGCAATTATCAATTTCTGGAAAATCTTGTTTTATATCCTGTTTCATAATAAGGAAGATGGGTTGATTTTAGTTAAAACTAGCTAAGACTAGGTACTTGTTTAACATTTTCCCTTATTCATAGACTATACCTTAAAGAAAATTAGTAAAATTTAGGAAAGGATACCCTAACAGGTTTCTCTCAGTTGCCCAATATCATTCTCAAATTGTGCCTAATGTATTTCTTTGAAAGTTTCATTTGCTCAGTTTTTTCTCTACTTAAACTTAAACTTCTCAAAAATGTCTACTGTAGTACCCCACAATATCAAAACAAAAGGCACATTACTCTAAGGGTTTGTGTGTATGAAATGAAGTAACTATTGAAAGTGCCTAGTTATTTTGAAATGTCATTTTTACTTTTTTAAATAGGTGTGTTAATTTTTAAAATTTAATATAAATTTAATTTAAAATCAAAAAATTTTTGATTTTAGTTATATTTAATAGAAGTAATGTTTTGAGTTACTCACTATCAAATAACTTTGATGTAGTAGGAAGACAAGCCACATCAGTCTTCTGGCTTCCTGTTTTCTGAGGCAACCTGACGAAGACCCCTGTGAGCATGAGGTTCCCAGGTTAAGAGTCACAGCCTAGCATTTTCTCCCCATTTAAGATCTTCTCTGTCCCTTTGATTTGGCTTCCTTGGCTTTGAAACTCTCAAAGTCCCACAAGACTTTGGCTTGAATGCAGTCCTTGTGTGTTTTCTACTCTAGACCTCCTCAGGTTGTATGCCCTACTCTACAAGTGACTCTCACTTGTCAGCACTACAGAAATTTGTCCTGGCCTGGGCCTGGCTCAGGCTGTGCAAGAGAGTCTTGGACCTATGACCTATAAGTGCTAATGTATTCATTCATTCATTTGAGGAATTATTATTGGGTGCCAGCTATGTTTCTGGCACTCAGCTAGGCCTTGGGGGCACTGTGATTAAAAAAGGACAGAATCCCTATCCTTACAGAGACTATACATCATGAAGGACATAAGTAACATGTAAAGGCAGTGATGTAGTCAGGGGTTGTGAAAACAATTAGAACCAGGACACAGAATTCATAATATTATTTATGATGGTCACTCAGAGTTTAACACAATAAAGTGCAGGAAATCCATCCACAGTACTAAAGAACTGGAATATTCAGCCAAGGGCCTGGATCCCACAGCAATGTCCTGCATAAATACAAATGAAGACCCAGAGCTCATGACAGTGCCTTCCATGAGTCCAACTGGAGGTTTAGAGCCCACAAGAAGGACTCACACCAGTCTGTTTTATGGATCCATGCTGGGAAGGCCCAAAAGTCAATGGAGGAACCTAGAAAGTCTATGCCAGCTGGGTGAAGTTGCTGTGTTGGTAGGTTGAGGGTTCTATGCCGGAGCTGAGAAGTCACACTCAAAACAAAAACCAAGGCTGTCCTGAAAAGCACCACAGCCATCCTCAGTGACACAGAGTCTGTGAGCTCCTCCGAAGGTGAGAACAGTCAAGTACATGCCAGAAAGCCAGCATGATGAGTTTCTCCTGGAGATTCAGCAGCACGTCTTTCTCTCCAGAGCCAGGAAGTCATGCTCGATGTAAGGACCAGAGCTCCCACAAAGTGAGCCACGGCCACTCTCACCAAGAAGATTCCAAGCTCCTCTGATGACAATGGTTGAACTTTTACTGGGGAAGCCAGTCATGATGAGTTCCTCCAGAAGAACCAGCGGCTCAAAGTAGCAACACTTAGAGAAACCCACAAAACCTCACTCGTCTTCTCCACATCGCTATTTATGCTGGCAACTTTCCTCATGTGGAATATCTATGCTCAGCACCATGCTGATTTAATTCAGCTGGTGTTAAGTTGACCATCAGATTTTAATCCATAGCAGGCAGCATTACATAGTGGGGTAATTGGTACATTGTGAAGGGTAGTACATGCTATGAAGCTTAAAACAGGGTCCCCAGTGGATCAGGGAAGTCTTGCAAGCATGTGATGCAGACAAGAGATAAAGGAAGGCACTCTCCTACATCTAAATTGAAAACTTTCTCTTGTTTATTTGTGAAATATGGTTTCTTAGAAGTGAAGGGATTGCCGAAAGAGCCTTTAGTATGGGAGCTACTTTCACTGAAATGTCTAAGAGATACTAAGTAAAGAATTTGATTACTTGGAGGTATGGTTTAGAAAATAAGTGTGTTCCCTTCACAGAGCTGTAGTGGCCTGCTGGGTAAAATTGACTGCTCCTCTTTCCAGGGCTCTTGGCCCTTTGTCTCCACAACACATGTGGAGCTTCCCTGTTACCACTGCTCCTGTGAAAAGATCAATCGTGCTGCCCTCTGACCTCAGACCTCTGTGTAATACCTACACTTCACAGACATCTTTTAAAAATCTCTGTGTTAAATTGATTTTAATTTAATTTTATTTTTATGTTCCACCATTTATTTTTATTACTTATCATTAGGACACTATATTAGTCTTCAGAAAGTTTAGCTTTATTTTATATTTCTTATTTTTCAATGAGAGAATGAGGTAGTGGTAGTAAAGGCATTTATTCTGAAAGGTGAAGTGTGGCTTGAAGCTCATTTCCTGTGGAGTAATTCAGAGGCCCCTGCGGTTGGCGAGCACCTCTATGATGGAGGTATGGGACTTACGATTCATCAGGGCTAGGTTTTAGAGACTGGACAGCAGGTGAGGAGAAGCCTGTGTCCTGCTTCCTGGGCTCTGCAGGCATATGCTTTAACTCATGAAAGCTGAAGGGTTTACTTGGTTTGAATTTTTTTCTTTTCCAACTTTCCAATACACATGCAACAACACACACACACACACACGTATGTTTGTATATATATCTAAGGCTTTAGGTAACTCCTCAGATGGATTATTCTCTAAGTCTTTTCAGATGATAAATAAATGGCATGTCTATTGCAACAACCTGGTCGGGGCTCTTGATAGGGTTTTTGCTGCGATGAAACAGAAAAATATGAGATAAAAATGGCCTTTATTCCAAGGACATGGAGAGGAGTCTAACCCTAGACAGTCTAGCCACCTCTGACCAGAACATGGGGCATAGGACATACATATAACCTCTGACTGGGTTGGCGCTTAGGGCGGGCATTGATGACGCACAAGGGACTGATTGGGACCCCTTTTTGCGCCACTGAGAAAGGAAAAAAAGAAGTTGTTACAGGGGAAGGAGGAGGTGACCTCAAGGTAAACACGCTGTTTGGTTCCGTCTCTCAGCTGTTTCGTCCCGCCTCCCACCCCAGTTTATTCTAGGGCAAAACCCTTTCAGGCTCTATTTTGAATAATTTATAACTCTTATTTAGACATTCCCCACATTGGGCAGATCTCACTCTCACTTGCATATTTCATTATAATTTTATTAGCCCAGACAAAGCAAGAGCCAATAATAGCTCAGAAAAAGTTTTATTACATTAAATAAGCTTTACAGTAGTGATAGGAAGTTATGGCATCCAGAAATGAAATGATCTTTGCTTATGATCTTGGAGGAAAACAAAAATCTGTTCATTTCACTCCAGCTTTAAATCAGCATCGCAACATATTTTACGCCAGTAGTTCCGGTAACCTTACAAACACTTCTGAGCTTCTCTGCCTTACTATTGCTCATAGGAATAAAAGATAAATAAGAGCAAAGTTGTTTCCTCAATCTATTTTTCTTTCCATTTATTAAAATGAAAATCATAATATTAAGAAAAGCAAATACAACTTTTGCTAGAATTTATTTAAATAACCATAGTTAGGTTTTACAGTTTGAGTTCAACTAATTTTATACCACTTCATTTACTTTACTCTTCTAATGTTAGAATAATATTTTATACTATCACTAATGAAATCACTAATATTTTTAAAGAACTGTTGTCTTTTCAGAATGAGGTTTTTTTTTTTTCAAATCCATTTTATTCAAACAGAAAAAAAAGAAAAAAACTACACAAAATTTTAAAGTGCATCAATTGGGGGTAGCAATGGCACATACATTGAACATTGTCAGCCTCAAATCACTCATTCAAAGTACGACATGTGTACTCAATTGTCTGAACAATACCAGTACAAATCTCTCTTTAGTGAGCTCAGAGAAATTGGTAGTATAACTATCTTAACTATTTTTATGTACATATATGTACATATATACATGTTTTTCTTTCATTTTGTCATATTCATGAAACAATATGATGTTTATACATGGGTGTCTTATTTCACTAATGAATATGTTCTCAAAGTGTATACATTTACCTATAAAAGTGTCCAGTTTATCTCTTTATGGCTGAGTAGTACTCCATTGTATAAAAATACCACATCTTTTTTATCCATTCCTCAGTCAGTGGACATTTAGGTTGTTTGCAAGATCTGGCTATTATCAACTGTGCTGCAATAAACATGGGTGCACATATATCACTGTGGTATGATGCTTTTAATTCTTTTGGGAAGGTACCCAGAAGGGGAATAGCTGGGTTGAATGGGGCATCCAATCCTAGTTTTTTAAGGAATCTGTACACTGATTTCCACAGTGGTTGCATGAGTCTGCACTCCCACCAACAGTGGAGAAGGGTTACTTTTCCCCCACAGCCCCTCCCGCATTTGTTATTTGTTGATTTCCTGGGCTTTTCTTTGTTGATAGATTATTAATTACATCTTTGGTTTCATTAGTTGATATTGGGTTATTTAGGATTTTTATATCTTCCTGATTCAGCTTTGGTAATTCATATGTATTTAGGAATCTGTCAATTTCTTCTGTGTTTTCCACCTTATTAGAACACAAGTTTTCAAAGTAAATATAGATGATTTTCTGGATTTCTGCAGGATCTGTTGTGATTTTGCCCTTTTCAGTCTTAATTGCATGGATTGAGTCTTTTCTTTCCTTTTTTGATAAAGTTGGCTAAGGGCCTGTCAATTTTATTAAATCTTTCAAAGAACCAGCTCTTTGATTCATTGATACTTTGTATTGATTTTTTAGTCTCCAGTGTGTTAATTTCTGCTCTGATCTTTATAATTTCCTTCCTTATATGAGCTTTTGGGTAGCCTGCTCTTCTTTTTCTAGAAGGTTGAGGTTCAACATTAAGTTGTTTATATGCACTTGCTCTGTTTTAGTGATATGGGTATTTACTGCTATAAATTTCCCTTTTAAGACTGCTTTCATTATGTCCTACAAGTTCCAGTATGTTTTATTGTCATTATCATTCAGCTATAAAAACTGTGTAATTTCTTTTTTAACTTCATCTGTGACCCATTGGTTGTTGAATAGTGTGATATTTAATTTCCATTGTTTTGAAGTTCTTGTGGCTTCCTTTGGCATGGATTTCCAATGTCATTGCACTGTGGTCTGATAGTATGTGTGGGAGACAACTCTAGTGACCCCCCCTTGAATGCAAAACAATTGCTGCAACTTTGATTATCTGGAGACTTATTTCCTTATACTGATATGTAGAGATATGTAGAGAGAGAGAATATGTATGGTATTTCCTTCTCTCTTCAATTGGCTCTAAGCATTACAAATAAGGCTAGCCAAGGTATTGATATGCAATCTCTAAAACCATCAGACAGTCTCTGGTTACCTAATTTAGTGCCCTTTGTAAAATATATAAGCACAGCAGGATGTTAGAGCCATCAGCTCCAGGAATGTCAACTGGGTATGAGCCTCAAGGTAAAGAGGCTGTGACTCCCCAGGGCACAAAAGTTTACATATCAGAAACTGAAGCCACAGCCTCCTAAAACAATTCAGTTGCTACCTTAATTGAATTATGCAAATTGATCCTTCTGCACATCCTTATCTCTGCATTTTGCAGAGATGCTTTTCTCCCCACCTGGCCAGCCAGCTCAAGTTACTCAGGTAATTCCTCCCACCCTCACTGTCACTCATGCCTGAGCCATCCCCCTTCTTCACAAGGGACAGGCGTAGGATCAGGGCCTTTGTCTGCACATCCTCACAGGGATTGGATTTAGGACCCCTTGACTGCCCTTAACTTGGTATATGTCTTGGTGTCTTTACTCTAATCATGGGTTGCATTGGAGGTGATAGATTGTAATTAACTTGCTGGGATTCCAATAAAGTCTCAATGGGATTACAAATATAACCTTTTGGATTGTGAGGAAAACTGGAAAAGGGATTACAATACTTGGTTGACTGTACACAAATATTTAGGATTACAATAGTATGCATGGGATAATTTCAATTCCTTTACATTTACTTAAGCATGTTCTATGAGCCAGTATATTCTCTATTCTGGAGAATGTCCCATGTGCAGCTGAGAAGAATATGTATTTTGATGTTGTGGGGTGGAACACTTTATAGAAAACTACTATTGAGCCCATTTGCTCAAAAGCTTGATTTAATTCTAATATTTCATTATTGATTTTTTTGTTTAGTTGATCTGTCTTTTTGTGACAGTGGGATAGTGAGGTCTCCTAATACAATAGTATTAGGGTTTATTTGATTTTTCATTCCTGTTAGTATTTGATTTATATAGTTGGGTTCACTAGCATTTGTTGCATATGTATTTATGATTGTTATCTCTTCCTCTTGGATTTTTCCCTTTACAAGGATGTAGTGACCTTCCTTATCTGTTTTAATCAGTCTTGGTTTGAAATTCACTTTGTCTGCAAATAGAATAGATTCCCCTGCTTTTTTCTGGATTCCTGTTGAATAGAGTATTGTTTTCTATCCTTTGACTTTCAGCCTATGAATTTTTTTTTTAGCTAAATGTGTTTCTTGTATGCAGCATATTATTGGATCTTGCTTCTTGATCCATTCTGCCTGTCTGTGTCTTTTGACTGATGAATTAAGACCATTAACAGTGATGGTTATAACTGAAATATATTGACTTATTCTTCTCATGTCATTTTCCTGTTGTTGGCTCTCCCCTGCCTTTTTTTTCTTCCCTCTAAATGTTTGCCTCTCCTAGTGGATTTTTTCTCTTAGGGTTCATGGAGCTATAGTCCTTATTATCTCTTTCTAGAATGTTCTTTAGAACATTTTGTGGTGCTGGGGTGGTGGTCATAAATTTCCTCAGATGTTCTTTGTCATGGAAGTATCTTATTCTTCATCAACTTTGAAAGATACTTTTGCAGGGCACATTAATCTGGGTTGAGAGTTGTTTTCGTTTAGTACTTGGAGTGCTTCACACCAGGCTCTCCTGGACTTTAGAGTTTGTGCTGAGAAGTCAGCTGTAATTATAATGGGCTTTCCTTTGTAGGTAATTTGTTTCTTTTCCCTAACAGCTTTTAGGATTCTATTCTTGTGTTGAATTTCTGGAATGTTGACTATGATATGCCTGGCTGTAGATGTTTTGATCATTGCTAATTGGAGTTCTATGTGCCTCATTTATTTGTATGTCAAATTCTTTTTCTCTGCCAGGAAAATTTTCTGTCATGATGTCTGTGAATATGTTTTTAATGTCATTTGTGATATCTTCTGCTTGTTCATTGACTCCAGTTAATCTTAAATTATTCTTCTTTGTCTCATCTCACTGCTGCTGGATTGATTTCTCATGGTCCCTTGCTAGTTTTGAGAAATCTTTCTTTTCCTTGTAGCTAACTGCAAGACTATCTTCAATATCTGAGATCCTGTCCTCACATTGGCCTAATCTGCTTCGAATAGTTTCAGTGGAGTTTTTATTCTCCTGGATATCTGCTTGAATCTGTTTTATGGATTCCATTTGTTTCCTATGCTGTGCTTTCATAATTTGGTTAAGCTCATCTTTTTTTTTTTTTTTTTTTTGTCTGTGTCTGCCATAATGTTGCTATGGGGTGTATTTTTGTAATCTCTGTAGTTATTTGAGAAATTACTTCTGGTTTCATTTTTTTGCAGAGCGTCATTTACTTGCTTTGTTTCTACCACTTTGGAGATACCTCGTAGGTGGCTTTCAGATTGTTCCACCTCATTGCCCCCCAGGTTTGCCTTTGGTGAACTGGCTGTCTGGCATTTCATCTTGTTTAAGTGTCTCCTCATTTCTTTTCTTTCATAGTCAATTCCTGGGGTGATGCTTGTAAGTTGCCTATGGAAGGTGCTTTATTGGTGGTATTTAGGATACTTAAGTGATGATTATTTCTCTGAGGTATCTTCTAGATGTAGCTGGTTTCTGGGTTTTGAGTCTGTTGGAAGATCTTACCTCTTTAGTTTGTTGGAGATGAGAAGTTGTTGCTTATTTGGCCTAGTCCCTGGTTCTTTGGCACTGTGCCACAGTATTTTCTGTGACCCTTAGTGAATCTCAGTCATGTATTATTGGGGCCAACAGCTGTTTAGAACAATTATGTCAATTTTGGCTGCATTTGTACTAATAGCATCAGACACAACCTATAAAACAACAAACTGAGCTAACCCCTAATTTGCAACTTTTAACTGTATGAACTAGATTTGTGATGTAAAACCAACCAGATAATTATATGCAATATATAGGTCTGTAATGTGTCAGTTTTGCCCTCAAGGGTTACAGTTTAAAATGGTTTAAGGAGATAATAGAGAAATGCAAAAAGAGAAAGAGCTTACAAGTAAGATTGGAAGACAAAGACAGTTTCCACCAACTTGGAGAAATTGGTGCAGATTTAAAGAAAAGAGAGGTGGAAGATATAAAAGGTAGAACAAAACAGAACCACACCCACAAAGAGGTTAGGAACCACTCTTACACTCATAAAAAGTAAATAATGAGAGAAATAAAAACTGAACAAAACAAACAAGAAACGAAACAAAACAAAACAAAACAAAAACAGCAACAGCAATGGCAACAGAAACCAAATAGTCCACTTCCAGGATACTCTCTGGGTTCACTAGTAGACAGGAGAAACTCTTCCTTCTTGTCTTCCTCCTGATGCTGTATTCTAGCATCTGGATGGTGACCCTCAGAGAGGCTGTTTTCTCTGCTGCTTACTGCTCCACCATCTTCCTGCAAAAAAAAATTTTTAAAGCAAGTAAAAACTTTTATCTTTGGACTTTTGGTAGTAAATGATAGTAAAGACAATTTAGGTAGTAATTTGTATATATTCTCCTTCTGGTTTGTCTCATGTTTTTTAAAAATAATTTTTCTTTGTACCAAGGATCAAATTCATGACTTTGCACTTGCCAAGTAGGTGCTTATGCCACTGAGCTAAATCTCCAGCCCCTAAAATATATTTTTTAAATAATGGCTATCTAGGTGTGGAATCAAGTGATTTATTAAAAGTACTAAGGCTGGAAAATTGTAGTGCAGAAGTTGGAAATTCTGTGTTAAGATATAGTACTTAACAAGCCACCTTAGAATTTGACTGGATTCAAATCTTCATCTAAAATTTATATCCCTATAAACCTATCAAAAGTTAGGCATACCATGAATTTAAAATGTCAAATATGCTTAACAATACACTTTAGAATACACACTTTGTTACCCTCATGACTGCCTGACTGACTGGATGCTGTGGCTTGCTACTTATCCCAGCATATCAAGAGAATTTCATCATATGTATAATTAGCCTAGAAAAATATCAAAATTCAAGCTATGATCTCTATTAAGAGCATGTTACTTTCATAGCAAAGTGGAAACATACATGGAGTAGTCAACACTCTCAAGGAGGCGATACTACACTAAAGCCCAGATGTGAATAAAGTGAGAGAATGAATACTGGGAAAATCTGTAGGAAAATAGGACGTGTGAGAAGTAGAATAAGAGGCATGAGGCAGAATCAAGTTTAAGGATACAAGAGAAATGGAAGGATCATATGGTAAAACAAAGTGAGAGGTAGTAATTGGAGATGAAGTAGTCAAATAAGTTTGGGTTAATACATTGATCTTAGCCAAGAGGCCGAGAAGCAATATTTTTTGGTTAATAATTGACATATTTAACGACAATATAAATGATGGGCTATCATTGTAAAAATACCTTTAGAAATATAAAATATTACGGAAATCAGGAGCACATTTAAGTATGCTGATTAACAAGATTATATGATGTAAAGTAGTATGTTTTGATTGCTTTTAATTGAAAAGAAGAATAAACTACTTCCATGAGAAAATTTAAAAAGATACTAATAATTGGAGCCAGACACTCTCCAACCCGCCAGGTGTAAGCACACTGCTCTACAACTTGAGCCTCTTATAGCACTCAGCAACTAGCTCACAGTATGCATAGAGGAGCAGTGCAACTCCTCACACTGCTGAGTAACACAGTGTTTACAAGGAAGGGTGACTGTTGTAATCACAGTTTACAAGGGAATGGATTTAATACAGGACACATAATTTATAAGATTATTTTGTAATAGTCACCCAAAGAGTCAAATGTAAGACAGTGTGGGAGATCTGTACACATGCTAGAGACCCCAAGAATCTAGCTGAGGGACAGGATGCCATGGCAATGTCTTGCATGAGTCCATGTGAAGACCTACAGACCATGGCAATGTCCCCCACAAGTCCAGCTGGAGGCATACAGCCCAAGACAATGTCTCATGCAAGTCTGTTTCAAGGCTGCACTGGGAAGGCCCAAAGGTCAGTAATGGAAGCTAGAAAGTCTGCGATAGCAGGATAGAGGATCTGTGCCAGCAGGCTGAAGGATCAATACTGGAGCCAGGAAATGATGCTCAAGGTAAGGATTAGAAGTCCCCTGAAAAGAACTGCAGCCATCCTCAGCAATAGTGAGGTCCCAAGGTCCTCTGATAATGAGAACAGCCAAGTTTATATCAGGAAAGGCAGCAAGATAAACTTCTCCAGGACAATCAACAGCACACTATCTTCCTCTCCGGTTCTCTTTTTATGCTGTTGGCATCAATCTTCAGGTGAGCTTTCCACACCCCAAAGCATGCTGATTCAGTTCAGCTGGGTGTTACAGGTTGCACACCACCTGTCAATCTAAAATAGGCACTCTTTCCAAAGGAAAAACAAGTATCATTTGTCTCTCCTGAAGTCAAATGATGGGACATCACTGGGAAATCATTTAGATTATAAATATGTATGTCTGCAAGAAGGGAGATTGGTAACTGTTCTTCAACTGGCTCCATGACAATCTATTGAAGACACAGATCCATCTGGGGAGCAGCTATAGTAGAGCAGTGTAATAAGTATCTTCCTATAGGCGTTGGGTATTTTCTGCTTATAGCTGAGCAGCCACTTGTGAATGCACGACAGCTGAAGTCTTCTAAGTTTAAGATTTCTAAAATGCAGGAGTGCTGGACTAGCTCATGCTAACAGAGTAAAAAAGAACTGTGGTCTAGAGTTTGTTCCTAAGAGGAAATGAATTTCCCCTCACTTCATTCCAGTGTTCTATGGTTCTTTGAGGGCCCAGAAGATGACCTCGGTGATTATCAAGCTGTATTTAAAGTATCAGGGAGGTAAGGAAAGGGGCTGGATAGTGAGGGAGCAGTCCAATTGGAGGGGGAATTAAGGGCATGGATTGGTATCAGTGCCCAAGTAGCTATGATTTTTTTTCCCCTCTGAAGTGTACTGTGGGTAACTACTCAGACTATTTAAAAGCTCAGGGGCACCTAAGAATACCTGAGGATATGACTCCAGTGTCTAGTGCAGGTGCACAGTGGAATACAGTTATGTAAGTATGACTTAGCCCAAGTAAACACACATGTGCTGGTTACAGCACTATGTAAGAATGTAAACGTGAGATAGCAACCTGTGTAAGAAAGAATTATACAATAAAGATGCAGGCATCTTTTGCTCTGGCGTTCTGCTCTGCTCCATGCTGCCTACTGTTGCTGATGTCTTGCACACATTCATTCTTTAAGCTTAGGACTTCACCTGAAGAAATCCCTTGTGGCCCCTCCTGAGCAGGCTGACAAGCACTCAGTAAGTGGTGTGGCCAGTGTAATGATGAGCCCTACCCATTGAACACAAAGCACACCATCAGCATGATTTCTCAATACCAGCATCTGTTGTCAGTGGATACTGGATTGAACCAAAGACCTAGGTCACATACACAGACACATAACTGATTCTGTAAGCTCTCCTCCACCCCTCCTGCCCCTTTTCAACCCAAAATTGAGAGTGTGGTAGTGGGGGGGGGAATGTCTCAGAGCTAGAACTCATTCCAACTTCTCTACTCCAAGCAGCCAGCATCAGAGTTTATATTGAGAGAAAGAAAGGTGATTGTATTTATTTATTTTTTTAAATAATTTTATTTAAAGAGAAAAAAACAAAACAAAACAGAATAAAGGGTAGCAACAATACAGTATTCCAAGGAAAAAAGGAAAAGAACAACAACAAAAAAACCTAACAAATTATTGCTTGACAAATTACATACTGACTTCTTGGAAATAGTTGTTCAATTTACAAAGTTAAAACATGTAAAGCAGACATTCAAACAGTGACACTGTTAACAGTTCTGCTCCACAATCTGACGAAAACAGCAATATAGTCATCCATCTTACCCATGCAAATATACATGCAATTATATCAAAAGGGTAGAATTAAACACAACAAAACAGAGCAAAGTGGATCACAAGAAAGCAATGTAAGAGACAAAAATTTCAAAACTAGACAATCGGAGATATTCACTCTCTATCATATTGACTCTTGTTTTCTTCCAAATAGTTGTCCATATCGTCACATACAGGGAATTCACATGAAACAACCTAGTATGGAATTGATCTGAGCAGGATGAGGAGGGCATTTTAAGTCTTGAAGACCAGACATTAGGGAAGCCAAGAATGGCTGTCATAGTGTCTCTCATTCTCCTCAAAACAGCTGTCCATACCTTAATGTGTGTTGAACTTAAACAAGGCAAAGCAAGCTAAGATCACTTTGACCAAAAAGTGATAGTTTTGCTGGACTTCACATCATGACATTATGGAGTCAGCACTGGGTATTTTAGTGTCTCTTTTTCTTCAAAGTAGTTGTTCATTTCAACAAGTGTTATATAGTTGGTTCTCGTAAACTGTTTATAAGCTCTACACATGCATGAGACTCTACTTGTATATCTATCATTTCTGTATTAGCAGGAAAAACAAAACAAAGCAAGATAAAACAAAACAATTCCTAGAAAAGCATGAGGCAACAAAGTCACATAAAACCACAGTACAAGGTGATCTACAATGGTTACCATGGTGTCTCAGCAGTGTATAACAACATTAATAGAAACGAAGCATTGGAGACATTATAAGACTTCAAAAGCAAGTAATAATCAGACCAGAGTGGGTATCTTAGTGAATCTTGTCATCTTCAGTGTAGTTGCCTATACACTTAGACTTGATGCTATCCATCATAACAGATTTAAATAAAATCAGTCAATACAAAATAGCAATCTAACAAACCAGATTCAAATAAGATCAGTCATAATAAGAAAAATAAGACAGTGTAAGTTATAAAGGGCTTCAGATTAAGTTGATAGGAAAATTAGGGATGATTACCATAATATGTCCTCTTATTTTTGGTATAGCTGACCATGTCAAGTCTAGTGTAAGTAGACAAACTGGAACAGCACGTAATCCATCCAAGCAGAGTGGTGAGAATAATGGATATTTTAAATCTTGTTACCCCATTAACAGTATGCTCTGCCTCCCTTTTTTAGACAATTCCTCCCCTTTCACTCCCATGGGGTGCACTGCTTGTTTTGGGTCCCACTGCCTCTCTATATAGAGCAGCTCAATGGACCCTATCTCCTGATCTACTCTGCCTGTGTTTCTCTCTGTTAGTATTTCGAGGCCCT
>PVJX010021543.1:0-31743 GCA_004027295.1 Dolichotis patagonum | reverse complement strand
TAGTCATGAGAGAAATGCAAATTAAAACCACACTGAGATTCCATCTCACCCCAGAAAGAATGGCCAGGATAGAAAAAACTACCAACAACAAGTGCTGGAGAGGCTGTGGGGAAAAAGGAACTCTTCTGCACTGTTGGTGGGAGTGTAGACTGGTGCAGCCACTGTGGAGGTCAGTCTGGAGATTCCTCAAAAAGCTGGGTTTGGAGGTCCCATTTGATCCAGCTGTTCCACTTCTAGGCATATTCCCAGAAGAACTGAAAACATCATACCAGAGTTATATATGTGCACCCATGTTTATAGCAGCACAATTTGTAATAACCAGATCTTGTAAACAACCTAAGTGCCCATCAACTGAGGAATGGATAAAAAAGTTGTGGCATTTTTATACAATGGAGTACTACTCAGCTATATAGAATGATCACATTGAGATATTTATAAATAAATGGACACGACTTGAGACCATACTCATAAGCGAAATAAACCAGACTCACATGTGTAAGTACCATATAGTCTCCCTAGTATGAGATTTGATAAGAGCGTATAAGAATTTATGGTAAGCATGAGTCCCCATCTCATAGCTTTGAAGCTTTTCAATGTTTTCATTCATCAGTTGAAACGGTTTTATTCTGTTTTATTTGACTATATCATGCATGATGGTATGAACAGCTGTTTTGAAGAAAACAAAACATTATGACAGCTATTGCTGATTTAATATCATCCTTCTTAGAAGTCCTACCATGCTTCTATTCTTCTACTACCATTGGTTCTATCACATTGTGTCTTATTGGGATTTGAATATGTGTGATAGTATAAACAAAATTTTTTATTGAAAATGAGATTATAGCATCCATTGATGATTCTCTGTTATTCGGTTCAGAATGCCTTGAGAAAGAGAAAGAGATATTGCGATAGCTACTGTTAATGTCTGGTTGTCTTAATGTAAAGTATTGTGTTGCCTATGTTGTCCTGTTCTGATCTGCTCTGTTCTGCCCTCTTTTGTTTTATTCTCTTTAAAATTAAACAAATAAGATAGTAAATGGAAAAGTAATAATATTGACTTTGAATTTTCGAGTGTTTTGATATATTATCATTTACCAAAAAAAATTTTCCTTTCTTTCAGAAAGCTTGTAAACATGCAAGGTAACATCTTGCTATTCTGCTTAAATTTTATGCCTAAAAATCTATGCCTTTGAGTTTGTAGTTCTGAGTGATACTTGAGGAGAGCAAAAAGAGGATGTCAAAATTTATTGACTGCCACTATACACCAAGAATTAAATTTTGCTCTCTCATATATGTTTTATTCATGTAATCCAGTATGAATCTGAGAAGTAAGTAGTATTTCCTCAGTTAGTCTATGCATATACTGTACATCCACATGTGCCAGCGTCTATGCAAGATGGTATCTCAGTCCCTACATTCAATCCAAATACCTAGTATGATAGTGTTTAGACTTGCTAGGGAAATAATTACCTTGACTGGGATGTCTTTTTAGAGGAGGCTCCAGAGAGCTGCCACAACCCTTCTGTTATGTGAGAACAAAAAGAAACCAAGACCACCACCTAGTATGGCTCTAAAATTTTCCCATGGAGCCTCTTCTGTTTGGAAGGTAATGGGATCATAGTGGTGCCATGTTCACCAGTGAACTCATCCATCTGAAAGTTCAGTAGTTCACATGCAGTGACTGGAGGGATAGCTCACTGGGGTCGGGGTGGAAGGGTGTGATTTGGTCCCTGGCTCCTTTATTTCTCTGCTTCCTAGTTGCCATGGATAAGCAACTTTCCTCCATAAGGCCCTTACATCATGCCATTTCTGCCTTGGAGCAAGTTAACTTTGGAACGAACCAATTAAAACCATGAGCCAAAACAAATCTTTCCACTTTTAAGTTGTGAGTGTTGGGTATTTCATCCAAGAAATGGGAAAGTAGCCATCAGCTAGGTAGTAGGCCCTTACCAGTTACTATATCTTTTGGCCCCTTAACCTTGAACTTACCATTCTTCAGAAATGTGAGAGGTTAGGTTTCTATTGTTTATAAGGGACATGGTTCAGGGTATTTCATCACAGCAGCTGGAACAGAATAAGGTAAATGCAAGAAGTATGTGTTAATGGACAATACCCTGCCTGTATGGACACCGAGAAGAAAAACTACAAACAAGTTCATTAACAATATATACATATTCTTTATGAAGTAATTAGCACAAATTCATCTGACTAGCTATTAGTACCCTTTGTAACTTATCTCTCCTTACTTAGGAACTGGTGCAGGTCTTCACCAAGAATGGCAAAAAGAAAAGCTCTCTCCAGGTCCTGGATCTCTTTTCTTGTCATTTGTGGCCTCCCTCCCTTGGAAGCAGAGAAAGTATATTCTCCCTGACAACAGTTGCTTGGAGTTCAGATTTTAAAGTAAAACATCTGTGTTTATGTAATCTTGGCTATTTCTGTTTCTAATTGCTAGAGCTCAGGTCTTTGCGTTCTGGAACTTTAGGAAGTATAGGTTTTTTTGCCGATGACTGACTGACACTGCTTATTGACACCTTGCGGTGGCTTCTGTGTCAGGAAGTGTGTAAATGACAGAGTCTCATACGCCACCCTGGATTAAGTGGGTAAGAAACAACTATTGGTGTTAGTAAAATGTAGCTTCTAATGTGTTAGATTAGAACATCAAGAAATACTTTCTTTGATCTTTTCTTTTAATTCAAGCCCAACCATTCATATACCAAGTGGTTGTAGCCCAATACAGGGGAATTTTGTGCCACTTTCCTTGTTTATGGTTTAAACCTATAATACATTCAGCTACTTTCCATCTCTTTGTGCCATACTTTCCATTCTGTTTCTAGTTTTTAGTAGCTCCACCTCCTTCAGCTTCATATTTCCATTTAATTTTCTGGCTTCGGACTTCATCCTCTTTTCAGAAAGAAATTCTACCTCCTGTTTCTTTGAGATTGCAGTTCCTGCAAACTAGCCTTTGTTGTCTAGGTCTCAAGAATTCTCAGAAATAAGCCTTTTGACCAATCTGATCAACACTAAGCTTACTTCTCTATGAGGAAAAGCTAATCAAAATCTTTGGTTGCACTATTTCCCAAAGTGTATTTTTGTGCTGTTTACACTGAGCCATAAGGTAATTCACAGACAAATGATTTTTAAAATATGTTTAAAATTGGTGAATTTCATTTCTTCTTGGCAAAATTCAAAGTACATTTATCAAAGTAAATTTCCACAGAATTCTTGGAGAAAATTTTTGAAATTATTAGTGTAGTTCACATAAGTTTTCCAAATTCACTTGACTGTGAAACTTATTTGCAAATTCTTATAATGAGCCTGTGTATCATTAGTGTTCCAAGAATCTTGCAATAGAAAACACTTCTACAAGGTAGATCATTTGTCATATGTTAGTCTGCTTTGTACAGTTTTGCTTTTCTAAGTTTCAGTTACCTACAGTGAACCACAGTCCAAAAATACTAAGTTAAAACATTTAGAAATAAGCAATCTATAAGAGTTAAATAATTTTTCTTACAGTATATTGTTACACTTATTCTATTAAGATTATGCTGATTAATCTCATACTACAGCTAAATTACAAATTGAACTTTAGTGAGTATTCTTTAAGGAAAAGCACAGAATATATAGCATTCAATACTGTTCACAGGTCAGGTATTCACTGGGGGTCTTGGAATGTATCTTTGCAGACGCAGTAGAAGGGGTTTCTATACTATTACACATAGTAAGTGTCCCCTCTTTGTACAAAAGTTTGGTGACTTATACTTACGTGTGAGTTATGTCTATGACTTCTTCAGCAGTTTAAAATTTAAACAGTGAGTATTAGGATGAAAGAGAAACAAAGACCAAGTTAACATTTTATATGTTTATAAAATTACAATTCAGTTTGTGCGATTCAAGATCTTGCTTGTGCATTTTTAGGACTATGGGGTGACTTTTTTGCATTTTCTTCTTCTTAAATCAATTCCAAACCACCACTTTTCAGATTTAGTGCTCATGTCAGGCAGAGGAGAGACTCTGTTTTCCATTCTTGATTCCCTGCCTAGTAACAAAATGAATATACTAGAGCAAAGATTGTATAATAATATTGTTCAAGAGAAGATAAGGGGTGTTGTAAATTGAGATAATGTAAGCTCTTGTGTCTCCTGTAACTATGGAAATAGACTGTAGGTAAGAGAGGAGTTAAGCAATACTTAAGAAAAGGTATATCATTTATTCTAAGTAAAGAAATTGTGTGATAGATAGCTCAAATTGGATACAAATTTAGAAAAATAAAGAAATGAATTAATAAACAAATCTTTTGATGCTGCTTGGAACCAGTCTTCTCAGCATAGAAACCTATAAGGGAGAGGTAATAAAGTACCTTGATGTAGTGATTGGTATTGGAAGTGCTGGTATGGACTTATGATTTCTAAAATGTGGATAACATGTATATCCACATGAATATGTGACCATGCGTATGTATTGGCATGTATAGTTGTAGTTCAGTGAATAGATAGCTGTATATGTGCATGTGTTTCTGAAGTTTTTCTTCCGAAGTGCCAAAGACAATCCAGCTGGGAATGTGCAATCCCAAGATCTTGGTCTCTGATACTATTCACTGCTAAAAGGATTCATTTCTTTCTTGACTGATTCCAGGACTGGGGCAAGCTAAGTGTAAGAGGAGCCTAGAATATTTCATTATTCCATAAAGTAAGAAACAGATCCAAAAAATGAGAGGGAAAAACAGAAGAACAGAGAGCCACAAGATTAGGCTTCTTAAATCTGGAATAATTTGATCACTCATTATTTAGTACTGTAATAAATTATAAATCATGGAAATGAAAGTCATGAGCCCATAGCAATAAACAAATAAATAAATAAACAAATAAATAAATAAATAAATAAATAAGAAAAGAGAGGTCCTGAGTGTGGCAGGTTTCTGAAAGTCAACTGGTAAATATCAAGAACATGCTAAAGTTGGTTAGATTTTTGCAACAATTAATTATGGCTACATTTTGATGAGGAGCTGGATATTTGAATCATCTCTACATAAATTGCTCATTAATTTCAGGAGAAAAGGGTGATGATTGTATACCAAAGAAATCACGTGACGCTTTGCTCAAAATTATCACCAATGAGAAGCAGAACGCAATGCATACGTCTAGATAGATGAACCATTTGTCCAGTTTATCATAGCTAACAAGAATGTAATCATGAAAAAATCATCAGAAATCTCCTGGAAAACACTCTTTTAGTTTAAAAATAAGGAGGAGGTGATTGCATTCCTCAAGAATGTCAGGATTATGAAAAACAAAAAAAGATGTTTGGAATATTGCAGATTAAGAATGATGAAAAAGACATGGCCACATAGGAAAATATGTGAATCTAGAGCAGATCACACATTTGAGAAAAGAACAAATTATGTGAAAGTATTATTAGGCCAACTGAAAAATCAAAATACAATTGATAGATTGTATCTATTTTAAATTTATTAGATGTAGCAATACTAATTTACCTGAACATGATTACTACCATTATTCTTAATGAAAGCCACAGGAAATATTTAGAAGCAAATAGTATCTGTAATATAATTACAAAGAATGAATCACTAAAAATTAATTTTTATTTCTCTGTATCTCATTGAGACAAATGGAACAAGACGCTAATGACAGATGAATCTAGGCTAAAGGATGTATGAGTCTCTTTTGTACTATTCTTATTTTGCAACTATTTTCTGTATTTGAAACTGTTAAAATATTTAGAATTTTCGCAATCATTAATGACTATATATATATATATATATATATATATATTGCATTTATGATACATAGATATTCTGTACCTTTAAGATTTCAGAAGGGAACTTAATAAACCTTGTGGGAATTAGAGAAAAACTTCAAATTTCATAATTTCAGTGCCTATGCTTAAATCAAGGGAGAGACTCATTTCTCACAAAGTATCACATATGGTCAGGCAGCTTATGGAAAGGCATGAAGAAAAAGATGTATTGTCATAATGTTTTAATTCCTGGACATGGATTGACCATGGGGCAGGGAAAGATGTTTACCCCTCTAAAACTTTTTAATTAACATTCTCTAGTCTAGCTACTGGAAATTTCTCTCAGATTCTTATGGAAAGGTACACATTATAAAGTAGGTTAATCAAGGATGTACTTTTTTAAGAATTAGACTTTACGACTTTGTAGGAACAAAACCTTTCCCCATGGCACCCAAAGTATGCTGGAAGTTCAGTTGAGAGCAGGTCGGCATGGGCAGCAGTGTGTCTCCCAGGTCAGCGCTGGTCTCTTCAAGGTGCTGCCCTGATCCGTAGGATTCCCCCAGCCACCATGCAGGTAGTGGAGAGTGGCAGAGCCATGCAGCAGCAGGACCGCTGTCCACTGGGAAAGTATAAACTAACCTAGGCTGTACCTGGCCAGGAGAGCATACCTGCCATTATCTGAGGTAAAATTCTTCTGGGTACTGTGCTTATTTTTTTCTCTCATCATCTGTGTGGTACTTTCACCTCCTTCCACCCATGAAATCAGGTAGCTGTGGCATTGGAAGACAAGGTTCTAACAAGTAGTCATAAGACCAACTTCTTGCTAAACCTCATTTCAAATGCACAAGGCTCAAATAAGATTTTTCTTGATTTAGAGTCATTCACTCCCAGTATTCCCTGCTCAGGCGTATAAGTTGGCTACGTGCAGGGAAAAGACAAGAAAAATCTTTCTTAATGGCAGCCTCACAGAAACTGGTAGAAGAATCTATTCTTTCTCTCCCAACACCATTCATTTTTCCACAGAGGCTGACACAAATAGAATACACCTGTGCTCATGAAACATGTCCTGACACTTGTCCCCAAAATAGCCACAGATTGTAGCACTGCAATGGACACATCTTGGTGGGTGCCATCTCAGAAAAGAACAAGCTGGGAGGCCTTACACTTTTGCCTGAGGAGCTGCTTCCCCTCTCCATGCACATAATATTGTGCATATGTTGTGCTGAAAAGAAATAGTCTCTAACAAACTGCACAAGCATTAATAGATCTCCAAGCTTTCAAGTTTGACTAAGTCTATTTATACATTTCCCCATGCAATTGCCGACTCTGAGCTAAATGGAAAGATGCAGAGATGTGTAATGTACAGATGACACCTGTTTTAAATATAAGAGGTGAAACTAGGCACCATAATCCTGGAACATTCTCATGTGGGACACCTGGAGATTATTGTGGTGATCTCAGAAAGACGCGCTGAGACATTTTTGAAACCTGAGAATGTTATTGTACAGAATATCATCAGCCAGAGGCAGAGAGAGGTTATGCTTTCCTTGCAGAATGCTGTGCACGGGTTCGGGTGGAGTTTGACATGATGCAAACAGGATCACATGATGAGCATATTGTGATTCGCAGTGCCAACTGTTGCGATTTCCAGTAAGTTGAATCAGTATGGTACCACTTCTGAATCTCACAGTGAAATTAAAAGGGGGTTTTGAATAAAGAGGGAAGGAATGAGTTAGAATAAAATAACTGCTAGCTTCACTGAAATCTCTGGGATATCTTCAAACTTGTGAAGTTTATCTCTTAACTGTATCTTAGGAATTATCTTCCATTCTCTTGCTCAGTAGGAGATTACTGACCATCATCTATGTTGCAGGTAGTGTACTGGTTACATACAGAGCTCTAAGCAGAATAACTGCTTGTAGCTGTTCTTGGTGAGAAAACCCACTAAGAGACCACCGAAGAGCAATGTGCTGAACCAATGATAAGGATTTACATATAACAACCTCGAGTCGGGGGCGTGTAGTACACTCAGGATGTTCCAGGAAAACATGGAGGAGGAAGCCCAACAACTAGGAGGTAAAGGATTTATTGGAATATACCCAATCTTAGGTGGTCTAAGGCTATCACCTAAGCCTGGTCTAGAACAGCACAATAAAGGACTAAAAAAACCATGATGGTACTTGAGGTTGATGTCAAGGGTGACAGGTTATCGGCCTAAATTTGAAACAGAGACCACAGCAAGACAGTCCTTAGAGATTATACTAAGAAGTTTCCTGGAGTTATGCTGGAGAAAGTGTAGGTTCAGCCAAGCACATAATCTCATGGAGAGACTCATCTGCCTTTCCCCTTTAGAAGAAATATGAAGCATACATCTCAGGACAGCAAGACAGGAACTGGCAAAGATCTAAAGAGAAAGTTAGAAGAATAGAGGGGAGGGCACATGTGTCTAGAGTGTGTCTAGACAACTAAACACACTGATGAGAAGAAAGGAAAATTCGATTCCACTTCTGCCTTTGTTATGTAAATTAGAATATATAGCCTATTGCAAAGAGTGGTAATTTGGGTATAGCAATATCTAAACATCTTATCTGCTTTTCAGATCTTAAAATAAGCCAAGCTCCTTACTTTCCCAGGTCTTTTCACATTCTATTTTCTCTCTCTTGAATAAGACATTAACTGTTTTTCACCTTCTGCTGGCTTTTTCTCACTCTTCGGGCCTACATTAAAAGTTGACATATGCAGAATGGTTTTCTACAACTATGCTAGCATGGTGACTATTCTCTTTTATTATTCACTTTCTCTTCACCCTGTCTGTATCTTTCAAAACAAGGAGCATCATTTGTAATTATCCTATTATTTATTTATGTGTTGGCAACATCACTTCTTTTTTGTCTCCTAATATATTCCCAGGGCTGGCACACAGTAGTCCTTGGAGTAATAAATGTTGGAATCCAGCTGACAGTACTGTGGTATGCTGAACCCCACATCCCAAAAGGTGTGGCGAGTGGTGCCCGGGCCATGACTCCCATCGGCTGATGCCACATGTGACCCTGAGATGCCCACAAATGCTAAAGAGAGAAGGCATATGCTATGGTTTGGATAGGGAATAATGTAGGTATAAACTTCCTGTACCTTAGAATGTGAATTTATTTGGCAATAAGAGTCTGTTGTATCCACACACTCAATCAAGTTATATGGAAACGACAGGGTAAGTCCTAATTAAACATCATGGATATCCTCATCAAAGGGAAATTTGACTCAGAGACAGACACTGAAAAGTGAGAATTAGTTACAGGGAGAAGACTGCTATCTAGAAACCAAGGACTACCCAAAGCTGTAGGAAACTAGGAGACACTCCTGGGATAGACCCTTCTTCAGGGCCTTGGGAAGAACACAGTGATTTTGAGACAGTAAATATATCTAGTTCTCAGCCAGTTCCTTTGTGGTACTTACTTGTTGCAGCCCTGGGAAGCTAATAGATAGCACCTTCATAGGCTAGTCTGGGACCCGAGATTACATGCACCCATGATACTCAAGGGGTTCATTTTGCCTTCTCTTTTACTCACAAGCTGTGGGAGTTTGGGGATGTTCTGTCACTCGAGCCTTGCTGTACCTCTATCTTATGAGTCTACATTATGAACTCAGATGCTAGGATGCCGGTTGTGGAGAGATGTCATCAGCTAAATTGGTAATTCTTAAAAATCTGGGCAGAAATAATTAGTTTGTCACTGTTCAGACTCAGAGCAATGAAGTTTTATGGAGCAGAATGGAATAATTAAGCTAAGAATAGTGACTGCTTTTATACTAAATATAGGTAAAAGAATACCTAATGAGAACTTTTAATAAGTATGTTCTCTGTATATGACTTCGAGATTTAAACATCTAAGTCACACATTTTGTTACAAAAAGAGAACTTATCATGATTCTTATCATTTTGTTTTTAAACTTGTCTCCATTTCTTCTCTCTCGCTAACAATTAGTCTTTTGAGTGGTTACACCCACAGAATATTAAAATATACTCAAAGTCCAATCATGTACTAACAGACATTCGCTCACCACCTACGCTCTTGTTCCTTCACACTCCTTCCAACTGGCTGTGTACGTAGTTCTAAATATACTTCTAATATTTTGTAAATGCAAGAAATTATTTGTAAAATGTAAATTGCTAGTCCACTTTCAAATCTGCTAATAAACAAGTTTTACAACAGTATCTGCAAACTTCATTAATATTACTTCCTTCCAGTACTTAAATTTTGGACTTTACATACAAAAAAGAAAGGGATACATTTAGTAAGTAACATTAAATTATTTTGATCCCCCGTTTATGGTATTATTTTAATATGTATATAACTTAGTATACAAATTTTTGGAGGGAGCTTCTAAAACTTCTTGGGAAACATATGCTTTGCAGTTTCTTTCAATAAAACCTCAAGTACTTACCTGAAAAATTAACCCTGCAAAGACATTAACTTCAATTGCCTCTTCTGGGCATAGATCGATTTAACATATGCTGTGTATTTAGGAATTTAGTTAGTAGGGATGGTAGACTACCCTACGTTCACCTCCATGTCCTTATTATCCTTCCTCGGTTCCGTTCAGTTATGCATCCCTTCCCCAGTTTGCAGGCAATCCTGGTTGGAGTGATTCAGTCAATTTTTATTTCCTGTCATTCAAGAATAGGCTGATTACTTAAAATGGCCGAATCAGATTGAAGGAACGGACACACTGACATGCTAGGAAACATTGTTCGCTCTCGCACAGATCTCAATTTCTAAAGACTGTTTTTGTAAATGAATGCCTCCTAAGTGATATGCCAACTTTCCTGAGGCACAATCATGGGACCATGTATTGGTCAGAGCATGAGCCAAAGCTAGATATTTTGTAGACAAGCAGAAGCCACTACGACTTAGGTTTCCATGCGGGCTCAGCATGCCCTGTCCTCCAGCAGGGCTCCGTGCTATGCCCAAGTGAGCTGATTTAACCTTAGTGTACCTTCTAGGAAGTATAAATGTGACCACCACTTATGAGTGCTTCTTAAGAGTCAGACATTTCTCTAACATATTTGTCAGGACTAATATCAAAAATTTCCCATAAAGTATGCATAATTAACTGCATTTTTGCATATGAGGAAACTGAAACTAAGAAAGAGACTAAGAAATGGTCCCTGGGCCATACAGATTGAAGATGATGGAACATAAGAGTAAGTTTCAAAGATATTTGTGTATTCAAATACCGTATTTCTAAAATAAGTACTTCTATGTAGGGCAAAAGGTAAAACTAGGGGTCAGTAATGCCATACTCATATTAATAATGATTCTGTCCCACAGAAATTTTAGTAAAAAACATTATTTGTGGAATTCTTTGTGGGTAGACATGTAACCTGAGATCAGCGAGGAAAAAACTTCACTTTGAACTCACATTCACACTTTGCTCACCACACTCCTTTTCCTGTTAACATGAGAGCTATCATTAGCATGGACTTTCTTACAAGTTTTAATTTTGTATCTTGATTAAAAGATAATATCTACTCACTTAAATTTTTAAGTCTACAACATAATATTCTTAACTGTAGGCAGTATACTATACAGTAGATCTCTAGAAAATTTTCATCTCACGTAATAGAAATTTATTTCTGTCAAATAGCAATTCCCTCCTTTTCTTCCCTCTTTTGTGCTTCTAAGAGTTTGATTACTATAAATATATTAATAAAATCATAAAGCATGTTTTTGTGATTGGCTTATTCCTTAGCATAGTGTCCTCCAGATTCACCCACGCCCTTGCATATTTCAGTTTCCCCTTCATCATAGAGGCTGAGTATTGTGCCACCATAGGCATCCGTTCTTCCTTTGGTGAGCATTTAGACTGTTTTTACCTCATAGATATTGTGAACAATGATGTACCAACCACAGTAGCCCAGCTTTCTCTTTGAGCTACTCATATCAATTATTTTGGTTAAATAACCGGAAGTGGAATTTCTGAATCTTACGGTATTTCTATTTTTAACTTTTTTGAGGCGTCTTGGTAAAAAATAAACATCCCCCCCCAAAAAAATTAATGACTGTCCCAAATTGCACATCCATCAACAGTTCACACAGGTTCCAATAATTCAACACCCTTGCCAACTCTTGCTATTTTCTAGTTTTACTCTTTTTTATGTTGTGTAAGGTGATATTGTGATTTTGATATGCATTTCCTTGATGCTTGCTAATTATGTACATATTTTAATCTTCTGATGATTTTGTGTATGTCTTTAAGTCATTTGCCTATTTAAAAAAGTTCTTAACTATTGATTTGCAGCAGTTCTTTATATATTTAGGATGTTATTCCCTTGATAAATGTATAATTATTAAGTATATTCCTTCTTGTATGCATAATCTTTTTATATATATATATACTGGGAATTGAACTCAGGACCTTCCACTTGCAGGGCAGGCATTTTTGCTGCTGACTATATCTCTGGCAGTGCATGCGTATTCTTTTTTTTTTTAAGAGAAAAAACAGAAAAATCAAGAAGCAAACAATGAAAAACAACAGCAAAAGCAAAATGATAACAAAAAAAATGACAAGATAGAATTTCAAAACAAGATAATAGGAATTTAACAATGGTTGTTATGTTGCATTTTGTTATCCTCAAAGTAATTGCTCAGGCTACAGGATTCAGGCATGCAAGATTGATCAAACAATGTAATTTCTTTTTGGATAGTAATCTCTTCACTCTCTTCATTGTATTCTTTCTGCATTGTGTCTTTTTCAGGTACAGAATCTTTTTTAAATTCGATTTAGTCTCACTTCTTTCTTTTCATTTTTGTTGCCTATGGTTTTGGTGTCATGCTAAAAATATCATTAAGATCAAGTGTCGTGAATCTTTTACTAGTTGTTTTCTTCTAAGAATTTTATATTTTTAGGCCTTGTGGTTAAATTTTTAATGGGTTTTGAGTTGATTTTTGTGCGTGATGTAAGATAAGGAACCAATTCCAGTCTTTTGCATGTGGATATTCAGTTCCCCCACGCCGTTTATTGGAGAGACTATTTTTACTCATTGTGTATTCTTGGCATCCTTTCAAAGATCACTTGACTATATAGACGGGTTTATTTGTGGACTCTATTCTGTTCTGTTGGCCTATATATCTGACTTTATACAATTCCATAATGTTTTGATTACCGTTTGTATTATATTTCAAAATCATGAAATATGGGGATTCCAGCTTTGTTCTTTTGCTTCAAAATTGGTTTGTTGATTCAGGCTTTGGTGATTCCTTAAGCATGTTAGACTTCTTATTGTTTGGTATTTCTTTAAAAATTGCCATTGAAATTTTGGTAAGAATTGCATTTAACCTATAGATTGTTTCGAGCAGTATGAACTTAAAAAAAAACTTCCAATTCATAAGCATATAATTTCTTCTACTTATTTGTGTCTTCTATCATTTATTTCAGCAATATTCTGTTATTTCCAATATGTAAGTGTTGCTTCCTTAGGTAAGCTTATTCCTAAATATGTTATTTTTTCATGCTATTGTAAATGGAATTATTTCTTTAAATTCCCTTTTAAATTGCTTTTGTTAGTATATAGCAATACAATTTATATTTGCACATTTTTGCAGCCTATAATTGTACTGAATTAATTTGTAAGTTCCAGTGTCTTTTATGGTGTGTGGAATCGTTAGGCTTTCCTGTATATAGGGTCACATCATCAATGCACAGATACAGGTTTACTTCCTTCTTTCCAATTTGCATGACTTTTTATTTTCTTTACTAATTTTTTCTATCTAGGACTTCCAGTATCATGTGCAGCATAAGAGGAGAGGGTGTATACATTATTCCTAATGCTGAAAAAAATCTCTAGATTTCAACATTGAGTATCACGTCAGTTGTGGGCTTCATATAGAAAGCCTTTCTTATGCGTATCGTTCTTTTCCTAGTCTGTTGCATGCTGTGTCCAGGAAAGTAAATTGAAGTTTTTCAAACGCTTTTCTATTAATATTCATATTCTCATATGATTTTTATACTGGTTCTCTTTAGTTTTAAATTGAACTATCCTTACATCCCAGATATGAGTTATGCTTTTTATGTGATCCTATTAATGTGCTATTGAGTTTGGTTTGCTATTATTTTATAGCTATATTCATCAGAGATATTGGCTTGCAGTTTTATCTTCTAATAATGTTCTTCTCCGGTTTTGACTTTAGAATAATGTTTGTGTCATCAATTAATTTGAAAATATGCTCTCTCCTCTTCAAACTTTTGGAAAAAGTTTGTAATTTGTTCTTCACATGTTCGGTAGAATTTATTAAGGAAGTTATCTGGTTCTGGGCTTTTCTTCATTGAAAGATTTTGTTTGTTCATTCAATCTCCTTATTAGTTATAGGTCTCTTCAGGTTTCCAATTTTTCTGGATGCTGCTTGGTAGATGTTTTTATGGAAATTTACTTATTTCTTCTAGACTTTTCAATTTGTTGTCGTATAGTTTTTCATACTAACATGTTAACGCATCATTTCCATGCATCAGTCATAATATGACCTTATTCATTTCTGACCTTGTTTATTTCAATATATTCTCTATTTAAATCTTGCTAAATGCTTGCAAACTTTGTTATTTTTTCAAGAAAAAAATCCCTTATTTTTTGAATTGTTCTTTATTTTAATTATATGTATTCTAATATCTTTTTCTTTCTTCTGCTGGTTTTGGGCTTTGTCCTTTTTCAAGTTCCTTGAGGTACAGAGATCAGTTGCTTATTTGCGACATCCTTCTCTCTTGTTCTGCCTCCTGCCGCCCCTCCGCCTCCTGTCTCCCCTCCCCCTCCTCCCCTCCTCCCCCTCCTGCCCTCCTCCCCCTCCTGCTCTACCGTCCTCCTCCTGCTCCCTGCTCCTCTTTCTCCTCCTCTTCCACCTCCTCTTTCCCTCCTGCCCTTCATCTTCCTCCTCCTCTTTGTCTTTTTTTCTTCTCCACATTCTTCTCATCTTCTCCCTCCTCTTCTTCCTCTTCTTTTCCTTCTTCCTTCTCTCTTCTCCTACACCTTTACTCCATCTTTCTGTTACCTTTCTTTTCTTCATTACATTCACAGTTCAGACCTTGTTTCTTTTCAATGTAGGTGTTTATAAGCATGAACTTCCATGTTACTGCTGCCTTTGCTGCACCCCGCAAGTTTGGATAGGTTTTCATTTATTTGGTTGTCTCAATCCATTTTCTCATTTTTCTTTTTTATTTAATATTTGATTCATTGGCTGTTCACAATGTATCATTTAATTTAAACATATTTGTACATTTTTGTATTTTCTTTATGCTATTGACTTCTTGTCCCATTTTACTGTAGTCAGAAAGGGTGATTTCTATTATTTCATTCTTCCTAGATTTATAAAGACTTGTTTAATGATTTAATATATGCTTAAATATATAAATATGTTTATTTTCAGAGAAGAATATGTATGTTGGTATTGTGCAGAATATTATGAATAGATTTGTTGGTTAATTTTAGTTTACGCTGTTGTTGAAGATCACTGCTTGTTGATTTTCTTTCTGGCTATTTTATTATTAAAATTTGAGTGTTCTTTCTATTTTGTGGTACCATCTGTAATGATTGATACATTGTGTCAAATTGAGAAGAATAGAAAGTTAAGTGACTCAGCAGGAGGCCGGGTCCCTCACTTTGTAAGCATTTTCACCCTGTGTAAGAGGAGGTCAAGAGGAGAGTGTGGGTGGGCAGGACCCATCCTAGGGTCAGCAGCCTGTATACAGCATAAGGGAGGAAAAGAGGCTTGCTGTCCTCCTTTGGCTTCTTGCTTCTCTTGCTGTACTCTGCTGCCTTGAACTGTTGCCCCTCACTGTGCCTTAGAGCTAGCTGATTATAGACTAAAACTTCCACAAACTGTGAGCTAGTTATACCTTTCCTCTTTAACATTTGGTGTGCGGTATTTTGTTCCACCAAGAAGAGCGAAGTAATTAAGACACTACCTGTATCTATTTCTACCTTCATTTCTGTCAGTGTTTGCTTTATATACCCAGGTACTCTGTTGTTAGTTATATGCATGTTATATGACCCTACTGAATTGGTATTTTTTCTCTTCTATCATGAATGCCTTTGTCGACAGTGATTTTTTAATACAAAGTCTGTTTTTACTGATGAAAGTATGATACCAGCTCTCGAGTTAAATTTGTATGGAATATTTCTTTCTATCTTTTCGCTTTCAATATATAGGTATATTAAATATAAGGCAAATCTCATAGAACACATACTTGGGTCTTGTTATCTTAGGCATTCAACCAATTTATCTTGATTAAAGGGTTTAGTTTATTTTAATTAACTGTTGATATACATAGTTTTTGTTCCTCTGAATAGATAATTTCAAATTATTCCCTTCATATTCATTGATTCTGACTTCTGCTTGATTAATTATTTTGATGATCATATCTAGTAAATTTTTTCAGTTCAATTATTTCACAAATAACTCTAAAATTTCTGCTTGGTTTTTTGTCTACCTCTTTATTTGAATTCTACTTTTGCTCATCTGCCATTTTCTCAAACTTACTGAAATCTTTATAGGAGTTATTTGAACTCTTTGTCAGGTAATTCATGTACTTTGTTTCTTTGGGGTTAGTATCTTGCAAATTCCCTTGTTCTTTTCATTGACCACTGTTTCTTGTTTCTTTATGCACCTGGTTACTCTGAGTTGAGATCTGAAAAATTTCTCTCAGTATCTACAAGATTGGCTATTCACAGGGAAAGACAGTTTTAAAGAAACAGAGTAAAGTTTATGTGATCTTCTGAATCATTTTCTGTAGATGTATTTCTCTGACATGTCTATTCATCCCTAATTACAGAAATTTGACCTTTCCTTGTCTCAGGAGCTCATTTGCAGAAATACAGTCCCCTTAAGCAGCAGCTTGTGGTTGTTAGAAATACGTCAGCACCTATAATTTACTGGGCCCCATCAAAACTCTGCGACAGATAAGATAAAATCTTACCGCTTTTACTGTTTCCTCAAAATGTCAAGATATTGAATACATTTTCATTTATCTTTTTCTCTTCTCTTCCTCAACAGAATTCAGCAACTGAGGGCTTCTATTATCGTATGGTACTGTGCTAAAAAGAAAACTTTATAATGGGAAACTTTATAAATTTTCCTACCAGTTTTATTGTGCCTAATTTTGTATTCACTAGGGGTGAAAGGGCCACTTCGATTGTTTCTGGATTTCTCATCAAAGGAAATGCCCAAGTATTGTTAAGTTAGTGACTCTGTGGAAGGAAGAAGGACGTAGGTCTTCTTATTCTTCCGTTGTCCTAATATCACATCCTTAAATTACTGTTATAATTTATTTTTATTGTAAAGCATATTGCCATTTAAGGCAATCCTGTTGTCTGTGAAATAGTGCTCAGCTTTCTTTCCTCTCCTGAAGTTTACATTTGGATTATGATCATTATGATCAAATATGATTTGTGTAATATGGCTTAAAATTAAAATCAATAAGAATTTAATAATAGAAAAGTAGCATTGTAAAGAGAAAATCAATCGCCAGAAAACTTTCCAAACTTAATATTTTAGGCAGAGGGTTTCTCAGAGAGACAATACAATGGCTGTTAGAATAGCCTAAAATAGACTGTAAATACACAGAAAAATATAAATAATGGGCTTGCAGACATCAGAAAAAGATAAGCTCAGTTTGAAATAATTACTGAGATGAAAACTATATCACAATTTAAGAGAACATAGTGGAGGAACTTTTACTCCAAGAAGCAGACAATATTTAATTTCCCTATTCCTATCATCAAGTACGACTAAAAGCCCTATGTATTAAAATCAAAGCAAAATTTACAGATTTGGAAAGGTAGAAAGCTGTACTAACTGGTACCGTTCTTCAACTCAGTTCTTGAAGAGAAACACAGAAGTATGTTCCTTACAATTTCTTTCTGTTTTCCATACCTCAGTCCAATGAGCAGACTGGAAAACCAAAAACACCAACAGTTACACATGAACAAAAACAACAACAACAAATCCCCAACAAAAACCTACTTTCTCCAGCTGAAGGATAATAAATGGACAAATTTTTTTGTATTGGAAATCGAACTCAGGACCTTGTGCTTGCCAGCCAGGCACTTATGCCACCGAGCTGTATCCCTGGCCTATAAATGGACAACTTAATGGAGAGACATTTCTATAATATATTAATAAATAGTATGCCACAACAAATGGCATAGGGAAAACATATTGCCCCACCCTCATTCTTGCTAGCACAAGCCAAAGAGGAAGTGCTATTTTCACCACTGCAAGGCTGAAAGCTACTGCCCAACCCCTCCCTATCCCCAGCCTCTACCCAGCCGAGAAGGTTGCTGAGGGATTTATGGCTCTCATTTTGAAGTGAAGAAAAACTGAAAAGACTTTTCACCAACAGACTAACACCAAAAGAGAAGCATTTTTTTTTCCAAATAGAAATGAAATGATAAATAAGGAATTAATTTGGGGATATTAGAAAGGAAAAACTTACATAATAAGCAAGGTATGAAGTAATTAAAAAGTCTTTCCTTGTCCTGAGTTTTCTAAAATATGTTTGATGGTTGAAATAAAAAATACATTTTTGTAGTTCTAAATTTATGCAGAGCAAATATTTAAAATATTTGTATTATAAACTGTGGACAGTAAAGGGCTGTAAAAAGAGGTCAGATTTCCATACTTTACTAGAACTGGTAGAATGACAGCATCAGTATGTATATTATGGATTGCATGTGACAAACACTAAAAAAGATATATAAAAAGATGAGACTCCAAAATAAGGTACGTATATCAAAATGTGATACTCTAAAATGTTTAACCCACAAGACGGCAGGAAAAGAAAAACATGGAACCAAGATTAGAGGAAACAAGTACAAAATGAAGGAATAAAATTAGAATTAAGCCTTAAAATTTCAATAATTGCACTAAATAAAAATAACCTAAATACACCAATAATAAGAGGGATTGTTATGAGTGAAGGAGGCATTATATGCTGTCTAAAATACTCAAACATAATAATATTGTCAATGTAAAAGCAAATAGAATAAATATGTAAACCTTAATCAAGCAAAAGAAGTGGTTACATTTATATCAGCCAAGTAAAGTTATGTTTGTTGAGATTTTTAGTTATTAGAGCAAAACAGTTTTTCAGAGGCAATGTTATATTAAATAATAATAAAAGGGTTGATTCATCAGGAAAACAGAAATCCTAGGTATGTATTGTTAAACAACAGAGGCAAACTATCAAAAAAAATTTATAGAACTGAATAATAAATAGAAAAGTTCACAATTAAAATTGATAACATCAACACTGCTCTTTGCACAGTGATGGAAGAAGTATACACAAAATAGACAAAAATGTAAACACACTAAACACTGTTAACCAACAGAATCTAGTTGATAATTACAGCACAAGCCATCCAAAAACAGAATACCTGCTTTTTAAAAAAAAAGTCCATGGAACACATACTAGAATAAACAATACTTTGGGTTATAAAACAAACTTAAATTAGTTTAAAATGATTAAAATCTTACAGCATGTTTGCTTTACCATAGTAGAAGCAAACTAGAAACCAAACAATAAAAAGATACGAAAAATCTCCAGACTTAGAAACTAAAAAGTAAATATTTAAATAATTTACAAATTAAAGAGTCTCATGGGAAAGGATATAATACATCTAACAACATGAAAATACTGAGATGATCATATGGATTTTGTTCTTGGTTCTGTTAATATGGTGTATTACATTTATTGATTTGCATATGTTGAATCATTCCTGCATCCCTGGGATTAATCCTACTTGGTCGTGGTGTGTAATCTAGATGCTATGTTGCATTCTGTTTGTTAGTACCTTATTGAGGAATTTTGCATGTATGTTCATTAGGGAGATCAGCCTGTAGTTATCTTTTTTGGTTAAGTCCTTTTCTGGTTTTGGTGTCAGGATAGTGCTTGCTTCCATGAATGAGTCTGGGAATATTGCTTCCCTTTCAATTTTATCACCAGTAATGGCACTAGATTTTCCCCAAATTTCTTGTAGAATTTAGCAGTGAATCCATCAGGACCTGGGATTTTCTTTGTGGGTAAGTTTTTATTTATAATTTCAATTTCATTGATTGATACTGTGTTATTTAGAATTTTAATATCTTCTTGATTCAACTTTGGTAATTCATATGTATCTAGAAATCTGTCCGTTGCTTCTGTTTTCCATCTTATTACAGTAAAATTTCTCAAAATAGGAAGTTGAGACAATTTATAGCTACACCAATGGCCCTGCAGACTATACTCTTGAAGTGAAATAAATCAGACACAAGTGTCAATATCACTTTGTGTCTCTGGTGTGAGAAACTGAGAGTGTAAATTAGAACCAAAATACATAATAGATATGGTAAAATAGGAAGAAATTGTTCAAAAGGAAATGGGAATGGAGGTGGAGGAAAGGAAAAGAAAAAAGGGATAAAATGGAAATGAAGCTTTGGAACTAAGGAGAGGGATAGGGGTTGAAGGTAAGGAAAAGGTATGGGAAAGAAGAGAAACTAAGACATAGCTACACAGGTACAGGTTCCCTGTGATGACTGTGATCATTATGTGATTGTATATACCTGGGTCATACCAATAAATTTAATTTAAAAAAATGAAAACAAAGTACAATAGATCAAAATGTGAAACAACAAGAACAGTGACAAACTTGAAATTTATAGCACTAAATGTATATGTTGTATAAGAAAAGTCTCAAATTGATAATGTAAACTCTCATCTTTAAAACTTGAAAAAACAATAATGCCAAACAAGCAGAAGACTAAAAAAGAGGAGAAATCAATAACATTGAAAATAGTAACCAATTAGTGAACCAAGGTGCCAATTTCTTAAAAATATCCACAAAATTGGCAAATATCTGACACGATTAACAAAGAAGAGGAGGGTTGATTTTCAATGTCAGAAATTTAACAATTCACAACAGGGCTAGCAGTATCAAAGAGAAAATAAGGGAAAACTACAAACAAATTTAGACAAGTAAAATTGATAATTTAATAAAATGGAAAAATTCCTCAGAAAATGAAAATAAACTCATTCAATATTAAATACCTAAGCCCAGATAATGTCTATTAAGTGAGAATTCTACCAATTTGAAAAAGTAATAGTTCTGTACAATATCTTCCAGTAAAATAGAAGAACTTGTACTTTTCAATTAATTTTGTAAATCTAGTATAACCCTCACAAGCAAAGGGAGTACTAGAAAAACAATTCCAGAACAATATTTGTCATATATATAGAAAAAAACCATTAATAAAATATTAGCAAAATGAATTCAGTGAAATATAAAGAATTATGCACTAAAACCAACTAACTGGCTTTTTCCCCCAGGGACACAAAAATAGTTCAATATTTGAAAATTATTGAATATCACCTATCATATTAATTGGCTACAAAAAATTATCATATGATCATATCAATAGAGGCAGAAAAAGCACTTGAAAAATACAACACTAATTTATAAAAATAAAAACACAGGGAATATATTCAACTTGAGGAATATCTTTTAAAAACACTCCAGCTAACATTATATTTTATAGTAAAAGACTGAATGGTTTCTTCATAATATCAAGAAAATAATGCTGGAAGTTCTAGCCAGTCCAATAAAGCAAGATAATGAAATAGGAGTATAAGACAGGAAATGAAATAAATCTACCCCTACATTTGATGATATTCTTTCATGCTTAAAAAAACCTAAACTATCTATAAAACTAGATATGAAAGGTGAGTTCAATAAAGTTGAAGCATACAATTGTATTTCTGCATCATGGCACTAAAACAGAAATCAAAATTAAAAATATAATACTCTTTACAATCTCTCAACATAAAATGCATAAAGGCATATAAGATTCATATACTGGAAAATTTTAAAATTTCCGATAAAGAAAATTGAAGATCTTAACAAGTGAAAAAACATATTTTGCTTGTGAAATGTAAGGTTCAGTATAGTAAAGGTTTTAATTCTCTCCAACACATACATGGTCAGTGCAACTCCTGTTGAAATCTTATCAGTATATTTTTGAACATATAGAATATATTGTTCTAAAATGAATGGAAAGGTAAAAGAACTAAAATAGCAACAATGATTTTTGAAAAGATAAGTGAGTGAAAGGATCAGTCTAAAACTTTTAAAAATAGTACATAATAACTACAGTACTCAAGACTGAATGATATTGGTGGAGGGGTAGATATAGATAAATGAAACAGAATGAAGTAACAGGAAATAGACTCAAAGATAAATTTCCAAATAATTTTTTATGGAAGTGCAAAAGCAATATAGTGGAGAAATGGTAGTCTTTTAAAACAGTTGATAGTAATGTACTTGAATATCATAAGCAAAAAGAAAGAAAAAAAGAAAGTGAAAGAAAGAATGAAGAAAAATAAAATGTTTTAAATGGACCACAGACTCATATGTAAATTTGTTTTAATTTTAAAAATATAAAAAGGATAGAAACAATGCAGAATTTCAAAACAAAATAATATGAAATTAACACTAGCTAATGTATTGCATATTGTTATCTTCAAAGCAGTTGTTCAGATTCCAAGATTCAGGTATGAAAAAATGGTCATGCAATCAAACAATGAAAACACTAAGTATTCTTTTTGATGAACTAACAGAGATTAGTAGTATCTATCTTGTATATATGTACATACACACATATACATGTATATCTATATACATATAATTTTTCCCTTCTTCCTTTTCTCCTTTGCCCTATCCAAGTTCTTCTTTCCTTTTGAGCACTTTCTTTCCCTTTCATTTTCACAATATCTATCACATGTAAAATTTAAAACAAAAAAATAGAAGAAACAGAAGAATATCTTAAAGTCTAGAGGTATGCAAAGCATTCTTAAATGAAAACATCCCTGTAGAAAAAGACAGAGTAGCAAGATAGAGTAAATATGGATGGCTAGAAGACAGAGTGGAGTGACCCAGACAGATATAAATGCCCATATATTTTGAGTCAATCTGGGGGTTTTTTTGTATTTATTTCTTCCAATCATTGATCTCATACATGAATGGCAACATAAGACATGAAAAGCAATAGATTAACTTGAACGTGTTTTGGAGACAGAGGCAACAAGTTTATTACATTGATTCTCTTTCACCCTCTCTCCCTCTCTCCTTCTCTCCTCTCTCCCTCTCTCCCTTTCTCCCTTTCTCCCTCTCTCTGTTCCTGTGTGTGTATATGTAATTGTAGTGACATTAACAGAAAGGGAGGTAAAAGGATGATGTATGGCAGCGTTATAGACTAAAAGCAGGAAAATGAAGAGGGATTCTTTGGGGTTGAGGCTCTGCTTTTGATGTTACAAAACCTGTCAGACATCCAAAGGAAGAATTAGCCACTTGAATATGGATGTTACTCACAGAAGGAAGTCATACTGAGAAATATAAATTTCCATTTAGATGATTGTTAGTGTCATCAGACTAGATGTGATGATCTTGGGAGAAAAAATTATATAGCAGTTAGGACCACATAGTTCCCAGCAATCACCTGAGTATTACAAGTTAGAGAAGAAGGATCCAACAAAGGAGCCTGCTTTAGAAATAATCCAAGGACTAACAATATTATGGTACTTTGGGAAGAAGAGTGTGGTCACTAGTGTTGAATGCTAATGAAAAATTAAGATAAAACAGTAGAGACTCACTAGATTTGGAAAGAAGAAAATAACTCCTAACATTAAAAGAATAATATCAATAGAATAAAAGAACAATGGTTGAGATGATAATGGTAGATTGATTGGGTAAAATTCATTTTTATATATTTTTGTATAAATTGTGCTGTGAAGGGAGCAAAGGAATCTGATAATGATGATGTAAATATGCAGTTGTGGGAAAAACTTGTGAAATGGGAAACAGTAGATTAGCTTGTAAATATCTGTTAGTAAAGAGAAAGGGATGAAGAATTTTACGACAGAGTTAGTGATGGTATTCGGTGCATCATAACAGTAAATATCCATCTCCCACTATGACGGCATAAGACGAATAAGATGGGAATACATCCAGGTATATAAGGTTACATTTAGTATGACAGAGAATAGCTGTGCCCTTAAGCTCCTCCTCGTACACTCATAAACAGAGTATGAGATACACTGTGCCTCTGAAAGTATAGACAGATGATCTATTTAAATCTACAATGGCCCTAAAGTCTCACGTGTTTGAAGGTGACTGGATGACGGGAGTGAAATGACCACTTGCTGTTAGGAGATGGGGTCCAGTGAGAAGGGTGCGGGACTGGAGGGATTTGTTTTCCTTTTGGGCTCCTCTCTGACTCTTTCTTCTTCCTAGGCAAATCGCTAGTCCTCTGCCATGCCATACCTTGGACCATACTGTCCTTCCGTGGAGCCAGACAACTACGGACTGAAAATGGAAGCCAAATGACGTTTCCTCCTTTCACTTTCAGGTATTTTGTCCCAGCAATGGGGAAAGTTCCTAAGACAACCAAACACCATGGGCATGATGAAACAGATAGAAAATGTCATCAAGCTTAATACTGTAAAAAATGATGAAGGGGAAAGAAAGAATATAGTTTAGATTATAAACACTAAAGAAAGTATAAGACCTAGCCTAGAACAAGATAATATAATTTGCCAAAGTATAAAATTTTAATTTACCGAAGATTCTGTGAGGGGAGGCATTTGAGACTAACAACATGTGGTAGTACAATTAATACGAATCTGTAAATTATATGCCACTTGGGCAGGATGCTAACTAACTAGGAATTGGAAAGGTCAGCATATGTGGTAGCACTGAAGACCTTACTCATCCAACCAAGTTCACTCTTCAGCTATGAACTAGAATAAGAAATCATTGTTTGGACTTGTCTTGTTATTTGAAATGGTTTTCCCAATCTTATATTCAGCTCCTACTATTGCTTCTCCATCCTTAATTGTATATCTGTATTTAGTCATGCCATTTGAAATGTTTGCTCTCTCCTTTGAAATATTTAGCATTTATCTTTTTCCCCAGGCACTTGATAACTAACTATGCACCAACAGTGAACTCTCTCATAGTGCACTGTCAGCATTGCTCTTGTAGTTCATGATTTGAATGTCTCAGTTTTGCTTTTGAGTCCACCTTTTGCCACAAACAACCTTGGCAGTGGGATGCTTCTACACATAGGTATTACGCAGATGTTTAGGAACCCCTTTGGGCCTCTGTTGATATAAGTGGAATCTCGAAGTTCTTTTCTGCTGTGTTTTGATGGAGATGGAGGAAAGGAAAAATCTTCTAGAGATACATCTGGAATTGCAATTCTGTGCACTTAAAACTGAATGAATGAGTGGATGAATTCATGTGAACAAATGTTTTCATTTATAAGACTTATGTAAGAGCAGGAGGCTGCTGGATTGCTCAACCACAAACTCTAAAGCAGCCATATTTTAAGATTTTTTCTTAGTTTGTTTACCATGAAGTTCATCTTTGTAAAACCAGAACTCTGAGTTAAAAGTTTAACTATTTTATGTGCTATTGATCAACAGGATGACTACAAATAGTGACTGTGTACTCTACCTCTGAAAAGGTAGAGGAAAGAATGTTATCACGAAGAAGTGACAAGTTTCGAGAAACAGATATGTTTAACTCAATTCAAAATGTGTGCATGTATGGAAACATCATATGGTGCCCCATTGTGCACATTTTTGTGTTTTTTATGTATAAGTGAAAAATAAATTTCATGTGTAAAAGTAAAGCAAAAGTATAGCAGAGGGCCATTCCAGTGTGAGGAGTCTTTTCAGGTTACTCTACAAATCACAACACATTAATAACCAAAGTGATATGCTGGCAACAAATCTGATGTGCGGGCTTATTTTGTTTGGCTTAGCAGTGCTGTGTGGGTTGTTAAAGCAGATTAGACTGCTGTCAGTGCAGAACTGCGCTGTTCTGTTTGCCGCTGTGCCTGATCTTCCCTATCATCTCATACCCAGCTCTGCCGCACTGATTTCCATAACTCATCTGTTCTCCAGTAGACACTAGATTTGTGACTCTTCTAACATTGCTGCAACAAAAACAAATCAATTCTAAATTCAAAGCAATTGCCTTAGAAACTTTTATAGCACATAAATTGATTAGATCAAGATTTTTAAAAGATACCAATAACACACAGGACACTGGGTCTTTGCATCTGGTAAACAGGGTTTCATGACTTGGAGTACTAGCCAGCAAGGGCTAACTAGCACTTTCTAAGATAAATGGAGAACCAAAATAAGTTTACCAAGGTTTGTTAGAAAAACTGACCAAATATTTTAATAATGGGCTATAAATATTTTTAACAATGGGCTATAAAAAGGGATTCATTGATTTAAAATGAAGTATTCATTTTTTCTGGCATATTTATTTACAAGCCAAACTAGGATATTTGCATATGGCAGATCCATTTTAGTACATGTACTTCATGTCACATACTATATGTGGCATTATGCTGTTCACGATGTTTTAGCAGAGTAGAGTGGCATCATGGGTAAAGCAGAATTTTCATGTGAAACACAGAATTGCAATTCCAGATGTATCTCAGAACAGGTATTCATGACAATTATTTCCAGTAATCTTGGGCAAATTATACATCATGAGTGATTCATATTTTTCCCAACTACACGAAGAAGTATATTAATGCTGTCGTTAGCAATGCTGCATTCATATAATGGTGCTTTTCATATAAAGGTGTGTGATACAGTTTTTATTCCTTCTGAGTAAGTAATTTACTAACTTCATCTTCAAATTAGGAACTGGGAAGGATGGTGATAATAGATTTACAGTTGATTCCTCAGAGCCAATTAAATAACACACTTAAATGTAAACCTACTATAAAGGTAATTATTTCTTACAATATTTATGGTATAATTTAGCACTATATGATATTGTATACATAATAACTTGAAAACATATTGTCTGTATTCCAAATTACAGTTTATCCTACAATGGAAAATTCATTCCAGATTTTAAGTAATCAACTTAGAAAATGAAATTCTGTACCGCAGCCTGCTCATAAATCAAGATCACTATTAGTGCTTAACTTTCAGATTTTTACAACTAACATTTAATATTTTCTGAAAATAGGGTCCTATCAGAGACCAGTGAGGTATTTTGCTGATAACAGGTGCTCAGTAAATAATTTTTGGCTTATTTTTGTCTTTTAGAATCAAAAATTTTAAAAAATCAACCATGGAAGGGAAATTGAGAGTGAAAGTAGCCCCAATCAGCCATCTCCCTGCATCTGTCCCTCTTAGGACTCTGTAGTTCCTCCCTGAGAACTGTAGTTCGTTTCCATTCATGGAATATAGGCTGGACTTATGATTTGCTCAGACCAATAAATTGTGACTTAAGTGATGATGAGTCAGTTCTAAGTCTAGATGTCTAGAAGCCCTCTATCATCATAGTGTTTTAGAGCTCTGCCAGCAACATACACTTAGCTAGAGAATACAAGACTATGTAAAGAAAGTCCATTCGTCCCAGCCAAAGCCATGCTAGGCCAGTTTATACCAGGGGACTGCTTCCCCATGAGAGGTGATCTTGGAGCTGCCTACTCAACCTGCAGCTGATTGTGGAGACCTGGGTAAGTGTAGAAAGGCTTAACTGTTTAGCTAACCCTTAGTCTCCTGAGCAGTGACAAAGTGCTTCTTATTTTAAGCCACTGAGATTGAGGTTAACATATAGCACAATGATCTAATATATCAACTAGACCAGATTCTGAGCGATGAACAGGGTCTGCTTCCGGAAGTACTATGGAATGTTTTAAGTGGTGCATACAAAAGATGTAGAAAGATCAAAGGCACACACATATGCACATACATGTGCACAAAGTTGGTAAGTAATTTAATTTTAGAAAATAGAAACTAATGAAGTTTTAGATATTGGTTTAGAAAAAGGAGGTACTCTTACACATGCATACACAGAAATATATTGATATGCATGCATGCATGTACCTACACACACACACACACAGAGAGAGAGAGAGAGAGAGAGAGAGAGAGAGATACCCTATGGTAGACCTCCAAAAAATCTAGAAAACGCTAAAAAATGTCTATTATATATTATAAAGCCAAAAAAGTCTTCTGTTCAGTAAAGATCAGATAGAAAAACAAAATGCTGTCTGCTTTGTTCGCACTATTTAAGGAGTTATTCTGGGAGAAAGCAAAAATTGCACAAGTGAAGGAGAAGGGCACTGAGGAGACATGATGGTCAGATGCAAGCTCAAAAGTGAGTAGACCCTAAAAGAATTTTAAGAGCTCTGTGAAAGCAACAGCAAAGCCTATTAATGTGCAGTTCTTTAAATAAATTAGAGGGAGGAAGCCAGCCAAAAAAACAGTGAGATGGATAGAGTGCAAAAGGTCCATTGAGAAAATGAGAAAGAAGATAGCAGAAAGACTCAATTAATTCTTGGCTTCAGTCATTCCTGAGGATGACCTTAGGGAGTTTCCCACTCTAAAACTGTCTTTTGCAGAGACAGGTCAGAGGCAAGAGAACAAATAATCCTGAAAGCACAAGGTGCACTAAAATGAATTGGCAAATGGAAGGTAGATATTTTGTACACTGGCATCCTGGCATCCATCCAGGTATTGTGAAGAGATTGAAGGGTAGGAAGATTGCTCCCTAATCGCCAGTGCAGATGTATTAGAATACTCTGCTGGAAGATACTTGCTTTTTTAATCTAGACAATTAACAGGAACCTTATAAAAGAGTGGGATCATGCAATACTTGTGCATGTTATAGAATTAATAAGCGAAGTTTCTGTTCTTCTGCAGTATGGTATGTGGAGTGCCATTTGTTTCTCCCAGGTCTCATAAAAAAGGAGCCTAGTTTTGTGCTCTGAGTTCGGAGTTTTTTGCCTCAAGGAATTATTAACAGTTTTTGCAAGTCAGAACTAAAAATAAAAGTTGAACTCAAACCATGACCTTCATCCAACTAATGTTTCTAGACAGAGTCTGGGCTCATTTGATGAGGATTACATGGAGAGCAGTCCCAAAGAAATAGAAGGTGATACTCAAACACAGAAGGGAGAGGATGTGTGCCCTGCCTGAGGTTGTTAGAAATTCCCCAAGATCTAGAGAGGGAAGAAGATTTGCCTGGTTTCTACAAATGACAGACAGGATTTTGAATGGGAAGACGAGA
Organism: Dolichotis patagonum; assembly: GCA_004027295.1. Classification (NCBI taxonomy): domain Eukaryota; kingdom Metazoa; phylum Chordata; class Mammalia; order Rodentia; family Caviidae; genus Dolichotis; species Dolichotis patagonum. Next base: position 2,867 of record PVJX010021543.1, on the reverse strand, counting down.
GATAAAGCAACTGTAGGATATAGGTGTAGGTTAGCTGTTGTGTCCTAACATATTGAGAATGGTAGAAAGCTTTTCAGCGATTAGGCCTGGCATTGGCAAGTGCAAGTCAGACAAATCTGATTCTACACACAGTCATGCCTCAGTGATGGTGGGCATAGGCTTGGCAGAAACTCCAGCTAACAGGAAGAGGCATGGTACCAATAGGGCTGCCATGGTAATCTAAGAGTTGGTTCATGTCTTTGTTCTTCGTTTTCCAATCATTATCAAGATCAAACGCCTCAACAATAGTGAGTGGGAATCAGAATTTAGGTATGTGACATTTATCACATATGATTGTTCCCAGAAATTGGTTAATCTACTCCTACCACTTACAAAAGTGACATCAGAGAGAAATGTGTCTTTAAATATAGAAATCATCACCGATTAATCTATTTGAGTTATTTGACTCAGAAAGCAAGCCTGAGAAAAATCAACACATTTAATTTGTTTAGCTGTTTAAAAGACCTTTGCCAAAATTCTATGACAAGAGCTATTTAAAATTTTCCTCTCTCTTTTGAATTATGGAACATTTCACATATTTTGAAAGGGTCAGAACATGAGATAACAGACACGCAAATACTGACCACCCAGATTTAACAGATGTTAACATTCTATTGTGTTTGCTTCAGATACTATTTTTAAAAATAAAAATAAAACAATGCATACTAAGCTAAGGTCCCAACTCCTTCTTTTCCTTCTGTTGTACCCTAAGGATAATCACTCTCCTGCTGTTGTATGCAACAGTATTTTGCCTTTGACTACATGTATGTACCTGAACCAAAAGTATGTTGTGCTTTATGTGAGTGAAATTTTTGCCTAATACCATTATTATATAACATTTAATTATGAATTTGAATTTCTTTTTACCTGTAGATCAATGGTCCTCTTTCAGTTTTAATGTTTCTTGTGTTTTGCCCCTTTTTCTATTGTCTTATAGTCCTTTAAAAACTACTATGCTTTTTCTGGTATTTTATGTAATTGATCTATTTTATGATTGTCTTTTGTTCTGAACTATTGTGTGTGTTCTTATCATTTCTTTTAGTTTTTTCTTCCCAATTTTATACTTTTTCTGTTTAATTTATTCTCTGAACCATGTGTTATATTTTCTATCCCTAAGTATATAACTATATATACATACACATATCTATGTTATATATGTATATGTATTATAGCGCAACCCCACCTTTCCCTTCTTTGTTTGAAATGGTTAACTCACAACAATCATTATTAGCCATTTATCTGAACTCTTTTAAAACTAGAATTACTTTCCTTATCATCAGATTATCTGTTACATTCATTCTCTTCTTTGCTTTTCCTATGTTTGAGCAATGATAAATGATGCTCCAGTGTTTTTATTTTCAGCGATCATTTTTATATACATAGTCCAGTTTAGTTTATTTCTAATTATTTAGGGATTTTCTAGATATCTTTCTGTTTTGATTTATAATTCAGTTTTGGTGTTCAATGAATGTTTCATATGATGAAATACTATAAATATATCAATGTTTAACTGTGACATAAAACATGTTTAGACTGAAAAAGTATTGTGTATGTACTTGAAAAGAATAAATATTCTGTTATTTTTCTGGAATATTCAATTATTGTCAATATTCAGAATTCGTTGATAGTATTAGCCAGAACTTCAGAGTCTTTACTACATTCTATGTGTTTGTTCTTAATTATGTAGAGATCCATACTGAAATCATTGGGAATAATTGTAGATTTGTGTATTTCTCCATGCAGTTCTCTCACTTTTTACTTCTAACCTTTTGAAACTCTATTAATGAATAAATTTTGAGGATTACTATATCTTCTTGATTAATTGTGTCATTTGTCATAATGAAGCTGCTCTTATCTCTGAGAGTATTCTTAGTTTTGAAATTTGCTTTGCCTCATATTAATAGAGTTTTTCTAAATTTGCTCTAATTAATGTTAGCATAGTATATACTTTTCCATCCCTTTAATTTTAACCTATGTTTACTTCTACTTTAGTATGCAATTATTATAAGCAGGATATAAGTGAGTATTTTTTATCCAACCCAAGAACTTTTGTCATTTAATTATAATATTTAGACCATTTACATTTAATGTGAGTATTGATATGGTTACAGTCAGGTGTATCATATTTTTTTCTATTTATTCTATCTTTTTTCTGTTCCTTGTTTCTGCCTTTATTTTTTTTTTTTAAGAGTAGAATGTATTTATTGAGAGAAACAAAGCTTCTGTCTGAAGAGAGACAGAAGGGGTCCCTAGCGGGTTGCCCTGTTTCTGTCTTTAAAAAATATTCACTACTGGCCAAGATAGAAAACACTACCAACAACAAGTGTTGGAGAGGCTGTGGGGAAAACGGAACTCTTCTGCACTGTTGGTGGAAGTGTAGACTGGTGCAGCAACTGTGGAGGTCAGTCTGGAGATTCCTCAAAAAGCTGGGTATGGAAGTCCCATTTGACCCAGCTATTCCGCTTCTAGGCATATTCCCAGGAGAACTGAAAACATCATACCACAGTGATATACGTGCACCCATGTTTATAGCAGCACAATTTGTAATAGCCAGATCTTGGAAACAACCTAAGTGCCCATCAACTGAGGAATGGATAAAAAAGTTGTGGCATTTTTATACAATGGAGTGCTACTCAGCTGTAAAGAATGATCACATCGAGATATTTATAAATAAATGGACATGACTTGAGACCATTCTCTTAAGTGAAATAAACCAAACTCACAAGGGTAAATACCATATAATCTCCCTAATATGAGATTTGATAAGAGTATATAAGACTTTATGGTAAGCATGAGGCCCCATCTCATAGCTTCGAAGTCTTTCAAAG
>PVJX010021542.1:0-22769 GCA_004027295.1 Dolichotis patagonum | reverse complement strand
GCTGATCTTATTTGAATCTGGTTTGTTAGATTGCTACTTTGTATTGACTGATTTTATTTAAATCTGTTATGATTGATATCATGAAGTCTAAGAGTATAGGCAACTACACTGAAGATAACAAGATTCGTTAACATACCCACTCTGTTTTGATTATTACTTGCTTTTGAAGTCTTACAATGTCTCCAATTTTTGTTTTTATTAATGTTGTTATATACTGCTGAGACATCATGGTAAGATTGTAGATGACCTTGTATTGTGATTATATATGACTTTTTTGCCTCATGCTCTTCTAGAAATTGTTTTGTTTTATCTTGCTTTGTTGATATAATTGCATGTATATTTGAGTGGGTAAGACGGATGACCATATTGCTGTTTTTGTCAGATCGTGGAGCAGAACTGTTAACAGTCTCACTGTTTGAATGTCTACTTTACATGTTTTAACTCTGTAATTTGAACAACTATTTCCAAGAAGTCAGTATGTAATTTGTCAAGTAATAATCTCTTAGGTTTTTTTGCTGTTGCTCTTTTCCTTTTTTCCTTGGAATTCTGTATTGTTGCCACCCTTTATTCCATTTTGTTTTGTTTTGTTTTTCTTTCTTCTCTTTAAATAAAATTTTTAAAAAAGCAAAAAAAGAAATTGATGAGAAAAGATTTCTAAGAATAATGTGTGTTAAAATTTGAAAATTTACTTCAAATCATGCTAAAATTTGATAATTTTCTTAAAATTGTGATCTTCATTGTTTTCATGTTTTTCTTCACTTTCTAAATCTGTTATATTATATTTCAATTATAGACTCTCCACTGCAATCCATAGCATTAGAGATGAGGTAAAAATAGTGATACTGTTGAAAACAAGGAATTTTAACTGAATCACCAGTAGGAAAATCTCTACCATAAAGACAAAATTTTTCACATCTCAGAAGCAAGAATAAGTGTGTAATAGAAGACAGGAGTAAAAAAAAAATGCACAAATAATTAATTTTAACTAAAACTTCTACTTCCTGAAATAAATTGTTTTCAGTCAGTGAAAACATTAAAATGTATTTTTACATTATTTTTCATCTTTTGTTTATACTAGTAGATAAGCAAAGCAAAATTCATCATAATATAAATAATATGCTTTAAAAAGCTTCTTTTCCTCTTTGCTACTTCTAAATGTTTTTCATTATTTGTTGAGTCAAAATTAGATAGTAAGTACATGACTGTCTTCTCCCTTTTACAAATATTATTCAAAAATAACCCTGTTTGCATCATAGCATTTTTAGTATCTCCTTATTTTGAGCTATTTCCTTTTAAAATTGTATTGAGCATTTTTCACAGTGCCTGCCGCCAAGTGCAAGGCCTTCTCTTCAATTCCTGGTACACAGACACACACACACACACACACACACATACATGCATACACACACATGCACAAAATTGTGTTGAGCTTTTAACTATCAATAATTCATCCATTTATGGGTGAATCTTACTTTTATGCATGTCGTGTTTCCTTTTACAAGTAATTCATATGGGTCAGTGTCAGATGCTTACCTCATGATTTTTTATTGCCTAGATAATGCCATGTAACTCAAACTAATATCAAAAGAGAAAATTCCTTGTGTAATATTTTGAAGAGTTGTACAATAAAGTCAAACAATGGGGAAAAACAGTTAATCCTTCATGCTGTATCTTAGCTTTTGTTAGATTATAGTATTTTCAGTTAAGTCATGAAAAAGGATTATGAACTCATTTCTCTAATGATTTATCATGAATAGTATTCTTTAAAATTCTACTATTTGTTTGCTTGTTTGTTTTTGGTACCGGGGATTGAACTCACAACCTCACACTTGCCAGGCAGGCGCTTAAGCCACTAAGCTAAATCCACGGCTAAAATTCTACTATTAAACTTGTATTAGTGGCTTATTTTAATGTCATGTACCTATTTAAATATATTTATTCATCTTGGCATTAAAAAACAATATAACATCAGGTAATTAAAATATATCCACACCTATCAACTCATAACAACTTTATTCTTTAAATGTAGGTCATAAATTTGTTTGATACGTATTCAATGACAAGTATTTTAAGTCTACAAATTCAATTTGTATTCTTATGTTTTGAAAGAAAGCAATATTTTATCACATTTCAAAAGTCTGACAAGAAATAATTTTTAATTTATGGCTTGTACATTCATAAGTGAACTTTCTCTTTGAATGTTTTTCAGAATACATGGATTCATTATTCCAAAATCCCAAAATATTGTTGACTTTTAACATTTAAGCATCAATTGGATTCCCTTTTTAAAATATATTTTTCCTAAATTTTTGTATTCTAACCAAATGTGGATTAGTCAGGGTTTTACTAGAGAAAACAGATATAACCTGAGGTATACAAGGCATACGAAACGAGAAGCCAGGCTTATGATGGTCAGCCACAGAGTCTGATGAGGAGCGTGCAGAGGATGTCTGCACACTGGAGGCCGAAGGATTCCATCCAGGGTCTGCAGTTCACCCTAGTGTCTCCTGCAAGTCCGCACCAGCAGGCTGATGGGTCTGCGACAGAAGGCCGGAGGCTCTACGATGGAAGGCTGAAGAGTCGACACTGGAAGCCAGGAGATGAGGTCCAACCAAAGATGAAGACTGGAGCTTCTCCAAACAATGCGCGTATTCCTCCTTCCTCCTTCCCTTTGGTACCTCCAGGTGTTGAGCCCCCTAGGGTGAGTCTTCTACACCCACCCCAAACCCATTTAGTTAAGCTTCTAGATGTCTCAAATTGACACAGTCAACCAAACCAACCCCTATAAAATGCAAATAACTTGTTACTGTAATTTTCTCTCCACATTACTATTCTTCACTAAGCTTTATGACGTTGTCTGTGTTATTCACCATGGGGAACTTGATTTTTCTGCAATCAAACGTTGGAGAGTTCCATGATACCATTTTTAATGCTGCTTATTGACACAGTTTTGAGCTACTATTTCCATGGACAAATTATTCTACCCCTCATGACTACTGTGGCATCTTCCCACAAAAAGCCTAGGCTTGTATTTTTATTGATATTAATTTATTCTGAAATAGTCATCTTCTGTTGCAAAATGCTGCAATTTTTTTTAGAGTTGTTAAATCTCCTTATCAGATCTCCTATAATTTAATTTATCTCTAGAGGCACTGATACCAGGAAATTACCAAGCAAAGTTAGGTTTTCAGTACCAGATGCTTCGGTATCCTAGATTATTTCAATAATTATATATTTTAATACTTAAATTTTAACAGTTCATTTCTCAAAACAAAACTACTGTAAATCATATACTTAGACAGTTGCTACTCCATTGTAATTTTCAAATACATTGTAATGCTGCTTTTATGAACCTAACTACAAACTCTTCTTTCTCTTCTCAATAATAACACTATTATTCAGAAATATGTACTTCTATTATCAATATTTCCAACATTTTACTATGGAAAATCTGTCTGTAATTTACTGTCTTCATTGTAAGTTTTATAAAATTTCCATAATATTCCTGATAATTTTGTAAACCTTTAAATGATTTTTCAAATTTCATTCCTTTCCAAATCTGTTTATGAAGTACAGGTCATAGTAACACGTAGAGGTTTATTTAGTGGGCATAAAATTAACAGTGTAACAATGATGAAAAAGACTTCTTTTATTAAGGATAAATGTTTTCCGCTTAGTTTTTTACCAACAGGTACACATTGTTAAGAATGCCCTTATACATATATTTCTCCAGTGTGAATAATTTTTAAAATAAACAGATGTTTTAAACTACATCTACCTTTCAATAATACAGGCTTCCTTATTGCACACTAAATGCAACAGTTGTTAATATAGATACTTACAAAAAATCATTGTAATTTTTTTACTTTTAGCAATCTCATAATTATAAAATTTAAACATTATTTATACTTGTATTTCTATACTGTTTTATATTATACACAAACACATGAGTTTTTCATACATAAACAATTTGAAGATCCTCTTTTGAGGATCCTATTTCATTTTAATGTTCACATCTTAATTTAAATGTCTGTGGTTTTAGTTAACTAAAATTCTATACATCTTATATTTTATTATTTTTCTGCTTTATTTTTACAAATCCATTCACTCTGTTTATAATATTACTGCATGAAATGTACCACGATGTGTATTTTCACATAACAATATCTATTTATAGTTCAAGAAAAAAATATTTTGAACTAAAGATACATAATCTTCTCTACTTCTGTTAAATTCTTCATTTTATAGTTTCATTTTTACTTCTTCAGAAATTTGCTAAATTATTTGCCTCACGTTATTTGTATATGTATGTAGGCATGTGTCTATATACAGACCTAAGCACAAAATGTTTGTATGCATTAAAATGTATATTATTCACTTGACCTGCAATAGTTTATTTAATCTAATGACAATATTTTTTGTATAACAAACACTCCAAATTGATTTCGTGTCTGTAGCAGTATATTCCTTTGGTCTCTTTTTTATTATAACGCCAAAGCAATATTTAACATTGATACATGTGCAAAGTGTATTATTATTTGTTTGTGTATGCCACAATTGTTGCCATTCTATTTCAAAATTATGATGCCCATTTTGGCAATTATACTTATGTTGATTTCAAGGATAGCTTCTGAAGTAAAAGTTATAAATATTCATAATTATGTTATCCTAAATCAATATTTTTGAATAGAACTCCATCTCTAAAATATTAATGTTATAGGTATAGAATAAGATATGTTTCCTTAGGACATTAACTTGTAATATTGATTGTTTTTTTCTTTTGTGTACTGCTATAAGGATTTACAGTATAGTTCAGTGATGGATGATAACTTGGAATTTTTTTTATTTAAAAAGAAAATTTAACAATGTAATGTTAATGATTTAACATTGTAGTATTTGTGTAGATTTGTGACAGTATTGCCAGTAATTTTATACTGAATGCATGCTACAAGTAAAATTCCATAAAGTTGACAATATTTGTTGATAATTTTCAAGTTTTATTTTCTTCATTTGTTCCATTAAATTTCTCTTATATTTAATGTTGCTTGCATTTCTGAAATAAATCCAAGTTGTTCATGTTATGTGTTCACTCTAAGAATTATGTTAATATTAAGATTTTATTCTATTAACATAATATTTATTTGAAAAAGAAAACTTTTGTTTCACATTTTTAACAGCATTCATATTTTCTGTTATACATATATACCTATGTGAATATACAGAATGTTGTTTTGTATGATTTGTAGTGCTTTTCACTATAATTGGAGTTCATTTTTTCCCTGATGTTTGACAGGCACTGCTTTTCTCTTAAATGTTCAGTTTCCTATTGTATTGATTTACTAAAAGTCTATTTTTTATCTTTCTTTGTTTCTTGCAACTACTTTTCTTATGGTTTGCGTGTCATTAGCTAAGGTTACCAAAGTTTTACTTCATTTTGCTTCTTGAGATTTGTGCTTGGATTATTGATTTTCATTATTAAAACTTCCTTATACATAAAAGGACTTCTTATAAATTAACAGTATTTATTTTCTGAAACATATTCCATAGGGTTGTGTTTAAGATTTAAAACTTCTCTAAGTTATATTGGATAATTTTGAAATTTTATTCAGTTATTTTGTGTTTTGTATTAAAAACATTTCACCTTTATCTATTTCATTATCAGCATGGACTGTTTTAATCAGAGATGATACATCTTACCTAATGTTAGTCATATTCCTGACATGATGAGTAGACTACTATATAAGTGCCAAATGTGTATCAGAAATGAATGAAATAGAAGGTATCTTCTCTGTGTGAAAATGCAGGGTTTTTTTTTATCTTGATCAACTAATGAAAGTAGCATTTCTTCATCTGTAGTCTTGTACTTAAGTCAAAGATTAGTCATATATATATATATATATATATATATATATATATGAACTGTATTCAATTCCTGTGCCATATTATTTTGATTACTATGATAAATATAGCCATCAACAGACAAGTAGACAAACTAAATGTGATATACAATGGAATAATATTCAGCTACAAAGAAGGATACATTTTAAACATTTGTAGGAAAATGGATGCAAATCTAAATCATATTTTAAGAGAAATAAGAAACACAACCTTAAACACTATGATTTTTCTCACTAGACTAATTCAAAGCCTAAATGGAGAGCAAAATATCAAAACTAATGAAATAACATGAGGAGATAGATATTGTGCAAATGGGAGAATATTGAGATATTGAGAGCGCAGGGTGCGGTAAAGGAAAGAGAAAGGATTTAAAAGACATCAAGTACCTACAGGCCAACTACCATAATGACTGTAAGCAGTGTACATAGTTTGAATTTGAATAATAAGAATAAAAACCAAGAAGAGTGATCTAGACACAGGAAGGAGTAGGCTATGTGAGGAAGGGGTATTAAAATCCAAGATAAGGACTTGTAGCTACGCTCTGAGGTGAATGGGGGCGTCTCAGATTATAAACATATACTAATAAAATAACAAAGAGAACTAATAAATTAAAATGAAGTAATAAATTTTACGTGCATCAGTTGGTCACATTTCTATCTATGACAATCAGTAAAGTAAGAAAGTTTCCTCATTAACAAAACACATTATAAAATCAATATTATATTGTCAAAACATTTTTATAAAATAAATTAGAACAAGTAAATAAAAGTTTTACATAATGAAAACTTGAAAATATTAAAAAATAACATTTTAGAAAACAAAATAAAAATCTGTCCTATACTCATGTATTGAAAGAATTAACATAACTAAATGTGCATAACAACTAAACCAATCTAGCTTTAATGCAATTATAATTAAAATTATAATGCTTTTTTGATAGAATCCCAAAAGTCACCCAGAAAAGCAATTTTATACAAAATGAATAGATAGAGGTATCATCTCTCTAGATTTCATTTATTGTCTTCATACTTTTGTCCATCCTTTAGTGATTTGTGATTTCTATATTAATTTTTTAATCACTGTCATTTGTAGGTAACTATCAGTACGTAAGGTACATATAGGATTCAAGTAGAAAAACTTTCTAGGTCATACACTATCATACCGAACCATGCATTACTTTAGAATTTTTATAAATAGAAAATCAGATATCACTAATTTTTAAAGTACATTTTTTATTTATGTATACTGTATATTTCACAGTGTAATTGCTTGGAATTGTTTCTTACACCACACTGCTTTCTCCAGCTTTTTTTTTAATTCCTGGAGGGTATTTTATTTTTCTTAACCAGAATGTGTCATTGACTAGAAATAATTATGATCATTCTTTCCTTGTTTGTTAGTTATAATCTCTTATTTTATTATCTTCTAATTTGCATTTTTCTATTGTGAAGTATGCTATTCACCTCCAGGTAATAGTTGTCATTACACTGTCTTTATTCTGTGGTGATTTTTAAGTTCCAGTCTTAGCATGTACCTTTCTTTTGCAAAGCATCAAAGATTTCATCTGTATTAAACTCCCTGAATTTGCTAATTTTAATCATTTGAGAAACCACACCTAGAATACTTTTAGAGAATATATAAACAATGTCTCTTTAGTTGTAGCATCTTCTTCATGATTTTACTCCTGTGTTTCTGATTGTTAATTTAAATTGGAAATATGTCTTCTCTGCATAGTGAGATCAATTATTTTACCTTTCTGTTTGGAAATATATGGACTTTTTGTCTGTTTTTCACAATAAACTAGGATAATGCATAATCAGTAGTTTTTTCACAAGTTCCAAGATTCTTGTCTGCTTATTACGTTTTATGTGCCTTTACGCAGTGATTTATCTTTGTACCATTTTGGTTTATATCAATGATAAGGTAGGTAAATGGATTACAAATGATTGTTTCTCTGAATTATTTATTCATTTTGCATATAAGTATTTCCTTATTATTTGTATTTTTCTAAAGGTAAGCTATACATTGAATGGTGCTTCTTTTTTCCACATTTCTATATATTTCTCATGAAAATTTTTAAAAAATGTGTCATTACTAAAACTTAGAATGCAAATTGTAATTTATTTAATAGTATATGAATCAATTCAAATTTGATTTAATGAAAATCCAAATATATTCAATGTTTCCCAGAAAATATACATAATTGTATTTCACATTTTATTCAGCTAGGTGATAGATAAATAATGACATATAAATGGTAGATTTTAAATGTATAAGAAACAACATATATGTAGCAATTAAAGCACTTAAAAGTGATTTTAGTGAGGTAAGAAGAGATTATCCAATCTGATTAAAATAGAGGACTTTGTATCTAATTGTTTCTGGATTCTCCAGATAATTTTTCTTTCATATTTTTTTCATCTAATATTTTATCTCAAATTGTGTACTCTATATTAGTATGGATGACATTTTTACCAGTCTTATGAGACATATTATTATTAATGTATCCATGAAAATATTTATAAATTAATATACTCGAATTTTTTTATTAAGCATTGATACTTACAATTGAGATTAACAGAAAAAAGTGTATGATACAATGTCCTTAATAATAAATGTGCTATTTATAATTATATCTGCGTATCCCTCATAAGAGAAACCATGCTCTATTTAAGCTTGTGTATCTGATTTATTTTCCTACAAATCCATTTTCCTACAAAGTTTTCATTAATCTGTCTTTATGGCAGAGTAGTACTCCAGTGTGTATAACTAGCACATCTACTTCATCCATTAATCCATCGATGGACATGTGGGCTGCCTCCAAGATGAAAGAAAGGAGCAGGAAGGAGGGTAAAAAACAGAATTAAGATATTTCTGTACATGTAACAGCTCCCCACAAAGAATGTAAACAGTGTGTACTACGCAGAAGTACTAATAAAAACAATTCAGGAATTAATAAAGAAATGTCAATAACAGAAAGGAAAAATAAAAATAAATACCTAGGAATCATGGGATTTTTAATAAAAGATTGAAAGCTGTTGTGAAACTCTGAATTTAGTATACCTTAACAAACAACAAATGGAAGACAGAATGTATATTTTAATTTCAACAAAATATCAATTAAAACTGCTTGTGAAAAATTACATGTCAATTAATGCAATTTGTAGAAGGGTAACTTTTAGATAATAGATGAAAAAATACAAATGGAAACGGAAAGCACCTAAACCTGCCCTAATTATCAGGCCATAGACAATGTCTTGGCATCCTATTAAAAATAAAAACAGCGTGATTTGGTGCATCTCTGTAATTCCAGTACTCCGCGAGGCTAAGGGAGGAGTATTGCAAATTCAAGGCCTGCCTGGGCAACCTATTGAGACACTATCACTCAGTCAATCAATAAACAAATGTAAGAATTTGATAATATAGCTTGAAGTGCAGAACACTGATCCAATTGATAGTAAAAAATTAAATTAAAATTTAAAAAATTGATAGTAAAAATTTTATATATATATATATATGTATATATATATATGTATATATATAGAGAGAGAGACAGAGACAGAGACACAGAAACAAAGACAGAGAGAAAGCCAACCAGCCATGGTACCTCACACCTGTAATTCCAACACTCACACAAATGAAAGAGGAAACCAGCCTGGGCAATTTAGGAACTTAGGAACTTTATTTTGAGATTCTGTCTCAAAATAAAAAATAGAAAGGATTGCCTTAGGTTCAGTATTCAGTATTTCAGTAAGTAAGTATATACAGAAATGTAAAAAAAACTAAATTAAAATAAGTGTATAGGAAGTGATTACTTTCTATCCTTATATATACTCTTGTGCTGAAACACTAAATCACATACACATAAGGCTTGAAGTAATTTTTTCAGCTGTGAGTATATGAGCCTCTCATGGAATTTCTCCAACACTTAGTGATAATTTTTAATGTAGTTTTTACATTCATTTACTTCTTGTGTTTTTCCTACTGTATATTATTTTGCAATTAATGTAAACATGGCATTACCTGCACTTAAAAATGGAATTTGTTGGCTTACACGTCTTTGTAACAACTATGTCATTTTAATAATAGAATGATTAGAATTACATTATGAAATATTTTCCTTCTTACATTTCTATCTTATGTATTTCACAATAAAGACAGATTATGTCTTGCATTTTGAATGGCACAGTTATTGATAGATTTCCTGATTTCATTGGATGTGACTTAGAGTTGTTTGCAAAACTCGTTATTCCAACAAATATGTGACTATTGTCTTCATAGTTCCTGGAAGAATTAACATGGAATATAGAATTTCTGGGAAGAGTGTCAAAATGGTGATTAATTGTTATTAGTTGTTATAATGATATCATTACTTAGATCATCAATCTTTCAAATAAGACAATTTTAAAAGAGAATAAATTAGGAAGGTTCAATGCTTACACATTTTTTGCATCTATCAAAACATGATAACCAGAATGGGAAAATTTACACACTGCTGTAACTTAAAAGATATTAGCTGTAAATAAGAATTTTGTGCTTATTTGCATATTTAAGACACAAGTATTTTTAATCAAATATATGCACTGTTAAGAAATGTGTTATATTTTTTATGACTCTTTGAATCAAAGTTACAGACACATTTATTTGAACTCTTATTTAAAATATTTTTCCTGGATATTTCATTGTGTTAAGTTAATGTTTTGTTCCAAAGTTTGAAAGATATTTTAGCTTTAGTTACATATGTTTTGGAAATCATGGAAAAGGACATTTTACATTTAAAAATAATTTGTATACTTGTAGTTACAAATAATACAATTCATAAAATGACACATGCTGAATAAGTTAAAGAGTAATCATTATATGCTATGTTGCTAATGTTTTCTGTCTTCACATAACTTTCATAACTATGTCTGATGTGTATTCTAGCTTTCATTTAATCACTTTTCTGTTCTTTAATTGAAAAATCTAGATTCTGACCTTAACCTGGAGAGTACAGGTTCTAGGAAGCTTGTCATAGATTTTCCCTTAGGAGGGAGTGAGTCGCTGGCCACAGGAGGTCCGCGGAAGTTAGTATCTATCAGCAAGGCAAAGCTCCTATTCTCTGGCTTGCCTGAATCCACCACAATTCCAGTGTCTCACTTAGAGATGCAAAACACCTACGTTTCCTTGCCAGTCTCTAAACCACTGAGAGAGAGAGACAGAGACAGAGACAGAGACAGAGACAGAGACAAGGACAGAGACAGAGACAGAGATAGAAGAATGACTTCATTGCTTATTGCAGAAGGAAGTTTAGATAGATATAATGAATTTTTCAAAAAACAAATTAAATAAAACTGGCTCAGTACTTTAGGCACACTGAAAACTGTTCTTATCCAGGAATGCCAGTGAATGAATGTCGTAAGGTTATTGTTAGAAATAAAATGACTGGCCACCGTGTTCGTGCTTGCATACTGGTCCGCCCGCACGCTGTAGGGTATATTTCTTTACCTTTTACTTGGCCCGGAGTTGCTTTGCAGAGCTTGCTTTTTTTCCCCCTTATTTTGCTACTTTTAAAAATTACTTATAGGTGATATTTACAATGAATATCACCAAACATTTGTAATATAACCTAGCTAACAGAATTGTCATTAAATTCTTATGGTCTTGTTTTATTGTTCATATCTCAAAAGTACGCATATTGAAGAGATTTGCTTGTTTTTAAATTTCTACATTGATACCCTATTCATAAATTAAATTTTAGTTGGACATATAATAATGAATTTTCAGATGATTTAATAATTTTCTTGCCAATATTCAAAAGGCAAGGAAAAAATGAAAACAAACTTAATATCCAAGAACAATAACAATTTTGTTTCTGATTTGTATATGTAAAGAGCTTCAAATTATATATCATATTTCATTAATTTTGGAACTAAATAGAAAGTGCAAAGGTCTCTCTTTTTCTTGGCTTATTGTGAATAGTGATTGATTTCATTGTCAATTATAGTAAGAGATCAAGCAACGAGTTTTGAAAGTGGATTAATAAAGGTGCAAAAAGATTGAAAGATTTAGGTGACGCTAGAAATTTATCAATGTCTACAGGCCTGACCCTGGTGAGGAAACCAAACTGATTCATTCTCACTGGATCTACATTACATCATTCGAAGAGATATTGCCTTACGGCAGCGGTGATGATTTGGGAACTTTCCAAGATTCCAAGAGGCAAAGAGCTTAATTTAGTTATCTTTACAAGGTTTCCCTTCTTTCATTGAATTCTAAGACTTTTACACAAAAAGCTTTTTGTGTGTGGGGAAAAAGTTTTCCTTGTGTGCATATCTTTGTGACCTTAAAAGGATTATGCTGTATGCAGGGATGTTTTATGGCCGTTACTGAACATTAACTCTGTGTATGTTCACGGTAGCAACTTAATTTGGCAGCAATATGTGCTTGCTGTATGTAGCTGGGAGCTGCTCAATATATACGTGTTACATGACATTTTAAACTTAAATTTTCCTGGCTTTTCTAAAGTTTACATTGTGAAAAATGTACCAGACATAGTAGGAAATTATAAAATGTTTATATGTCCATTTGGGATCACAATTGTCACCATGGCTCAGTATCATTACAACTGTTGTGCATAATTTTGAACACAGCAACATCTGTTTTATTTTCATAACTGTGGAAATCTTTCATAACTTAGAATCTTTTGTTCTAAGATTTTTAAAGTAAAATCTTTTTTTTTAATGTTTCAGAATAACTACATTTGTATTGTGGTTTTCCTCTTACATGTTAAAGTTTATATAATTTTCCTGGCTTGGGAAGAATTACCTTATAATATTCTCTAATTATTACTTCAGTTTTCCATTTATTTAACATTTTATCACCATTCTGACAGTACCCAATGTTTAGGTCCCCAGTACCCAGAGAAGTAGGAGTATGATTAATAGCTAAATGGGTTTCTCAATAACTGGTTATGTTAGACAGTCCTTCTAGATAATGATCCAGTTATCTAACTGCACACTAACTAGTAGTTTTAGTAAGTTTCTTAACTTTTACCATTAATTTAGTCAGCTTTCTAAGTAATTTTTTCATTAGTGTATCAGTCACTGTAGTATCTGGTGTTTTTATCTAACTGTATTTTCACAAAACACTTTCATATGCACATGAAGACATCTTAAAAATATTTGAACCACAGTTAATTAAATATTTTAAAAGAAACAATTTGAAAATTACTGGACCAATCAGCTACTTACCATTACAGCTACACAAAAACCTATAGAAGAATACAGTAATTACTTGATTTATAATCCAATACTTACAATAAATTAAATTTTCAGTACAGAAACATTTTGGCAAGTGTGTGTGTGCGTGCGTGCGTGCGTGTGTGTGTGTGTGTGTTTGTACCTGGAATAGAATTTAGGGTGTTGTGCTTGCCAGGCAGGCATGTGCCTCGGAGCTATATATCCCTTATCTTTTCTGGTGATTCTTAATGTACTTTTTAGTGCTCCGGAATTTGTGATATTTTTAAATTTATAAATAAAAAACCTCGATAACAACTGGGATAAAATGACAATTTATTTCCTCGTGGAGACTTCATTCCTTTTTTACAGTATCACTCATACTTCTGTACATTTTCTCATTCTGAAGTCATTTCTTCCTGAAGTCAGAATAGCTATTGCAACTGCATTTGATTAGTATTTACATGGTTCATCATTGTGTGTAAATTATTCTACTAGCAAAACCGAGTTAGTTCATCTTTATGAAATATTTGTAAGATCTATATTTGAAAAAAAACAGAATAAAATAAATGAACAGAATCTACATAAACAATTATTCATTTCATGATTATAGGTAGATATTTTCAATAAATATAAATTGCTCATAAATTTACTTACACATTTCTGAATACCTTAAAAAAATACAAACAAGCTATTTTTTTGGATACTGAGAAAAATGATTTAAAAGTTTATATGGAGCTACAGGAGCAGCAGAATAATCAACTAAATACTGAAAACAGCAATGTTGGTCAATTGACACTACTGGAATTTTATACTTATGGTGAATTTCCTGTAGTTAAAATATCATGATTTAGTTAAAGAATAAATGCATAAAGTAATGAAACTGAGATGATAAAAAGAACCACACAATTATAACTAATCTACAATAAAGAAGCACGTACAACTCAATAAACCAGAGTATTTTTGACACTTTTTAAAATTAGATATCATGTTTCAAAAATCAATCTAAAAATAGTAGACCTATCTTACATACATGCATGCATGTGTATATACACACACACTATGTCACAAAACATAAAGTATGGTTCTACAAAACTACTAGAAGAAAATCTAGAGAAATATCTATTGTTTTTAGATTGGTGATATAATTTCTAACTATATTACCAGAGTCATGAATTACAGAGGGAAAAACATGAGGTATGTATATATATATACAATTTGAAATAGAAACTGTAGGCATATCTATAGACCCTGATATGAGAAGGAAAGGACATGTCTGCCACAAAATGAGAAAAAAATTGAAAATGTAAAAAATCTGTAAAAATAATAAACTAAATATTTTATAACTCAACTAAAAGTAAATACTTTAATTCAAAAATAGGTAAATGATTTTATCAGATATCTTACAAAACACTATATACAAATAAAACGTATTTATATGAAAATACAGTCATCATTTGTCATTATTAAATTATGTTTTAATAGTAACAATTATATACTTCTAGTATCTGTTTGAATGGCTATAATCCAAACTTCTAAACATAGGAAGAACTGACATTAATTAAGACCAAGAAGAGTTATGTTTCAATGTTAGTAAAATACTTAATTGTACAGTCACTTTGGAAGGCAATTTGGCAATGTCATATATGGAACCACTTCAAATATGGTCTTATTTGCCAAACTGATATTGAAACATATATCTAAACAAAAATACAAAAATAAATTTTACCTAACTTTTATTTATAACTGCATACACAAAACTACATGAAATATCTTTCAGCAAATAATGGGCTAGCAAATTCTGGTGCATATTACATAATGAAATACTCTTAAGTAATGAAATGTGAAATCAAGTACAGAAACATATGGAAGATAGTTAAATGCAAATTGATAGGAGAAGGAAGTGAATCTGAAAATTCTACATACTTTATGAAGCAAATTATACAACATTTTGAAAACAATAAATTTATAGAGACATTGAAAAGATTAGCATTTACTAAGGATTATCAAGATGAAAATAGGTTCAAAAGAAGCACTGGGATTTGATAGAACAGTAAAATATTATGTATAACACTATAAATGTGGATATATAACATTAGGTATTTTATAAAAAATCAAATTTTTATATTAGAAAAAATGAAAGGTAATATATGTAAATGTGATCATCGCACGCGAGAGACTGGAGTTCCCAGGAAAGAACGCAGACCATGACAATGAAATGTAACTTTTACTCCAAATGTATGAAACAAATTTTGTGAAGGGGATGACAGGCTGCTGACATAAGTAATTTGGAAGTAAGTGTCTAAGACCAAACACAGAAATAACTGCACATAAGTATTCTATTATAGTTGATAAAGTTGTTTTCAGTGGCAGTGCAAACTAATGTTGTTGACATTGTGTTCATAATATTGTTGACATTATGTAGTAACATGTATTTACTAAATGTTAAAACTGACCAACAACATTAATACATAATGGAGAGTAGAATTTCGTTTCTCGCAAACGCTATGGGGAAACTTAGCACCATCTATGTGGCCATATTATAAAATACATTGTGTCAAACAAAATGGAAAGAACAAAGTCTTTCTATGTTTCCTACTGGAATAAATATAATATACATTTGGTTTTCACAAGTTAAAATATTCTAAAACTCAGACAAACACATGTTTTGCCATATTAAAATTTAGTTCAGTGGTTTTAAAAGGTGAATTTTTGAAATATCGGTGATCCGTAAGCATTTCCATGGAGTTTGTGAGGTCCAATATGTTTATTCTAAGCGTAAGATATCATCCTACTTGTCTGGTGTGTTAAAAGCTGTGAGTAAAACTACAAATGGCTCAGTACAAAGGAGAACATTAAAACCAAACTACATTTAGTCTTAGTTATAGTATTCTATACTGCTATGCTCATGCTTTTAAAATTGTGATTTTTATTTAAAATGCTTTTGAGCTAGCACTAAATATTATCAGTGGCATTAAAAATCCTTAGCCTCTTAAAATATTTTCTGAGTATCTTTTGTAATTAAATGGGAAGTATACGTATAATATCTATTGCCAAATGAACTGGGAGTGTTTGTTGTAGACAAGTATTTATGAGCTTAATGATAACTAAGCAGTTTCTTTCAGAGTATATGATTTTTACATAAAAATTTAAGCTATAATGAAAAAAAGAACTTTGAAAAATAATATCTGCCAATGTGAGTTTTCTAGGTTCTCATTAGTTAAAAAAATATTCTGTTAGGATTTGTATTGGTAGAAATAAATACTATTTTGAATAGTGTAATAAGACATCAATATTTGAAAGATTTGTATCAGTGATCCAGTATTCCTGAAATTATGCATTTTACAGCAAAGCCATCATAGATAACAGATTTACTCAAGTATAGATAAACCAATTGATGTTAATTATGTTTGCATCTAACCTCATGAGAGGTTTGGTCTTTGTTTTTCTTTCTTTATGTCTTTGGTTATTTATCATGTTAAGGTGCAGTTAGTCTCAGAAGTAATTTAAAAATAGATCATCATTTTCAGTGTTTGGGAAGACTGTAGAATTGATAGCATTTTACTAGAAATGTTTCAAATAATTCATCAATAAAACTAGCTGGGACTGAAGTTTGTTTTTATGGAAGCTTTTCAACATAGCAGACACACTCTTCTGAAATTATTTTTTCTCATGTTAACATTGATAGTCGATTTCTATCAGAAAATGTGCTCATGTAATATATGTAGTCAAATTTACTAAGATAAAGTTGTTAATAGCATTTTATAGTATCTACACAACACTTGAAAAATCTGGAAAAAATTCCTCTTCCTCATTCTTGATATTGGTAATTATATTTTTATGGATCTAATTTGTTAGAGTTTTACCATTTTTGTTGATCTTACACAAACATTTAATTTTATGAATGTTCTCTTTTTTACAGATTAAAGTTCAGGTTTTATTCTGCTACAAGATTTATTATTTTGTTTCTTCTCTACTTTAGTCTTAATTTCCTTTTCTAATTTCTAAACGTAGACTCCAGATCATTAATTCAAACCTTTAGTCTTTTTTAAGGTAATTATTCCTGTAAGTTCCCATTCATATTTTTACTAGCTTTATCCTCAAAATATATTATTTTTGTCTCCATTTGCTTGTTTTCTAATTTTATTTTTAATTTTTCTGTGACTTACGGGTATTAGAATATGTACTTGCTTCTTACAATGAAAAAAAAAAGTGACTTATATTTCTTTAAAATAACTCAGGTGGCTGAGCAAGAAAGCAGTTCGCCTCCCCTCCTGGTAAGCACCCCTGGGTGAGCCAAGAGGAGAACCAGTCAGTCTCCCGAGGTCCAGTCTTCCGAGGTCCAGCCATGTTGGAACTTAGGGCACCGAGCAAGAAAGCAACCCGCCCAGCTTCCTGGTATGCAGCCATGGCAAAAGCGAGCTTAAGGTGAGACAGAAAGCGAACCAGTCAGCATCTCCTGTGAGCCTAGCGGTGCGAAGGCTGAGAATCAAACATCCCATCCGCCCCCTTAGCAACTGCGGGCAGAGGTCTGAGCATCTCTTGGGAGGATGACGCTATGCAATATAGCAAATAGGCGGGATTTCCTTCTACCTTCTCTTTGAAGGCAAATATTGTTTTCACTGTTTTGCTTTGTTCTGATTAATTATTTGGCTCTATTCAGTATTCTCTTTTGATTGTTTTTGTAATCTTCTGGTTTTGGTTTGATTTCACTATACCTAACTGAATGGACAACTATGGTGAAGATAAGGAGATATACTATAGTACCGATTACTGTTATCCCGGTAACCTGCTGTGAAGTTATGTACCAATTTCACTGCACTGTCTTGATTGGCTTTGTTCTGTCTTGTTCTCTTGTACTTTACTACCTTCAAAATAAAATTTAAAAGGGTAAAATAAAAAAATAACATTTCTGGGATTAATCTTGAGTGATTGTTTCATCATTATGTGGTGTATTTTCCTCTGATTTGCATGCTTTTGAAATTTTGGATGTCTGACATTATTGTCCAGAACACTACAAAAGCTGATTATTTTTATATTTCTTTATTCTTGAAACTTGTTCTGAGATGTGGTTCAACTATTTTACACTAATTTTAGTTTTTTCAAGGTTTGTTATTAAAGAAAAGCCTTAGGTGCAGGGTTAATTTTTCCCTACTACTGGGTAATAGAATGAGTAAGCAACATTCAGTGTACTGTGAGGTTTTTCAACCTGACTGGTGGACCACAAGACATTTTGTGTCTTCCCTGAGCTCCCAGGGTTGCTCTTCCTGCTGCTTCTCAGTAGCTCTTGCCCAGACCTGTGTACTGGTGTCAGGTGAACTATCAAATCAGTACTTGGTGAACGGCTGGCCTTGCAGATATTTGGAACTCTGTCGACTGTAACTCTCCTTATCTGCCAACACCTCATTAGAAAATCTAGTCATCTTGGCTTTCACTTGTTCCTCAAAGTGTCTCCTGAACACAAGATGACTGGAAGGCTTTTTTTTTTCCCTCTTGACTTTGCTGGAATCTGGAAGCCTCCCTATATAACAAGGTCCCCTTATAAATAAGTAAGGTTTGCAGTTACAGCCTTCATAGTAACTTCACTGTAACTTCATTGTTTGCATGTATGCTTGTCCAGAGGGTTGAAAATTTGTTTTATATTCAATTTTTTAATTTAATGCGACAGCAAAAATATGATTCATTTATCTTTCTGTTACAACTTGCTACCAAGTCTCCCCCCCAAAAAAAATACAGGAAAACAAAACCTTCTGGTGCATTTTTGTCTGTCAACCAGGAAGAATGCCAGCCTGCTGGCCTTTTTCATTGTATTAACAAATTTCCTGTTTTATTAATACACACACAATTTATTGATAGCATCACAATATTGCAATGTTTTCCAACTATGCATTTTCTCTCAGAATTCACGTAAAACATATTTTAACAGATTAAGTCCTCACAATGACATTTTTTTTACATTGCCTTCTTTCAAAGTAAACATTCAAAACTAACTGAAGAAATACAAAAGAAGTTCAGTATTACCACAATTTTTGCCAGAATATATGTTTATGTAATCTGAATCTTCTTACTATAATGGACTTATTAATTAGTGAGTTCCTAATAAATATTGTATTTTAATTTTTAATATTTTAAACACTGGGTTATCATTATTTTGAGTATATTTGATACAAAAGAATGAGCTAGGGGATTCACATTGAGGTACACTGCCAACATGTTGCTACTTTGCTTTTCATTTTTTGTTTTGAGACAACGTTTCCGGGTTGCTCAGCTGCCAAGGCTGGGCTTTGGACTTGGGAAACCTCTGCCTCAGCTTCCCCAGATGTGGGATAGCAGGCACGTGCAACAGCATCCACTTTAAAAATCCTCAGTGAAACTTGCTTTAGCCTCAGCATTTGATGGATTTGATGCTACATTTTAGTTGATAGTATCACCTCAAAACTGAAAACTTCGTGAAATGTAGACATTTGTGCAATGTATCTTTCGGGTGCACAAATTGTCCCTTCTCAATTAGCAAGTTGCACAAGACAGGAGGTGTGGTGACCACATTTAACATCTATTCATTCTCGTCTCAAAATTCAAACTTTGGCTTGGGTTTAGCTTTCCAGGTTTAGGAATCTGCACAAGACAAAGCTATAACACTATCTGTTTCTCAGATTTATACCATAGCATCATAAAGGGGAGATACACTCACAGAAAATGCCCAGGGGTCTTCACAAATCCCTACACATCTTAAAAGATCTGACAGTAGAATATGGAACCAGGACTTAGTTTTCATTCCCAGGAGCATCACAATATATCACATCCCTACCTATCCTACTCCAGAAAAGAAATGTATAGCTTTCACCTTGGAGGAATTGGCTGAACTGCTTTTTGTGCATTTGCAGTATGTGCATGCATTTTGGCTTTACTGCTTTATTAGTATGAATCATGAGCAGTCACTTTGTAACTTTATTTCTTAATCCTCTACATCTATTACTAAAAAGAGGACCTTTAAAAGTCATCAAAAAAGGTGAGTCCCTTGAGACAAGTAAACCTGATTTATTACAATCTTAAAATCTTTTCATAAAATGACTAAACTTCTGTATAAGAAATATTCTATCTTTTTGTAAAGGGCTCTCATCAGGATGAGAATTTATATTATTTTTGATTTAAAATATAACAAAACATTATTTATCTAAGATTATAAGTAAAGTTGATTAGCTTCTTAATAAAAATACTGTAATGTAATTGCATATGATACTAAAGAATTAACATAAATATTCATAAACACACTTGAATTGTTTCTTGCAATGAAAATGTAAATGAACAAAAACGTGCAATAATTGAAGCAGTAAGTTTAATTTACCAAATTTAATTTAATATATCTTCTTGTATATCTTTAATATGATAAAATAATTTATTACATAAAGCACTTCATCTTCAGTTCTTTGGAGCACCATTCAGATTGCAGCTAGTTCGTGGATGGGGAAGCTGTGGAGGAAGTGTGTGTGTGCATTTTGTGAAGTCACTTAAATCATCAGCTCACTGTAAGGATCAAAAACAGTGGCCATTTAACCCATGACCTTATATTTGGAGTGGCTTCAAAATGCTATTTTTTGCAATACCTTCAAATAAATGTCAAGATAGACACATAGCAATGATGAAACGAGTGAAGAAGTTGCATAAAAATTTTCTAAACATTTGTAGAATGTTTAGGCTAAATGACTAAAGTGGCATTCCAATGACTGCTGTGGCATTCAAAGGGCAAGATAAGAGGATAAGGCACTTGAAGAAACTACATTTTCTCCTGCAACCCTGTATTGTATTTGTCCTTGCAAGAATGCTCTGATCTTCCTAGCCCACCCTAGTCACCATAACTGCTTCCAGAATCTTCTACTGTCCTGCACCCACCATGCTTCACTCACAGGTACCGAATAAATACCAAGAGTCTGGGTACCTTGCAGCCTTTTGCTTCCTGGGAACAACTGTTCTTCCTGGATCCCTGCTATGTACCTGCCTTTTTTGTCTCATGCTTTTTCTTTCTTTCCTGACATGCTCTGTAACCTGGCCAGGAGATTGGGGACTCTCTGCTGGTGTCCCTGATAACTGGCACCATTGAGTCTCCAATAGACTTGCCATTATTTTTTATTATTATCGTAACACCTAAGTCATTATGGTTTCTCACCCAAGTCTGTGCATTAGTTACGATTTAGATCTTCTGCTACCAGGTCTAGTCAACAAAAGTAATTAGAATATTTTAAGTATATGAATTACTTTATATTTCAAACTTTATTTGAATTTCTCTCAAGGACCTCCTAAAGTACTTTAAAAAGTATCCCCAACTTTCCCAGTCATGCTGTGACCCTCCCAGCTCTGCCTCTGACTTTCCCTACACCTCAAATCCTGCCTCCATGTGTCTCCTTTCTGCAAGTGAGTCTGACCTCAAGCAGCCCAGTGAATTTGGATTTCAGATGTTTTGCATTGCTGTTCGCTCTCACACAATGCTGTGTCTCTAGGTGTATCATACCTCTAATCTTCATTCACATTTTTGCTCAAATATCATCTTCTATGTGCTGTTTGCTCTATTAAAAATAATGCTTCATTTCCCTGTATCATTTTATTTTTATTTATAACACCTCATTAGTGATTTATAGTACACAGTTATGCAATGATTTAAATCACTTTTCCACTCTGATAAGACGTCACTAGTCAGTTGGACATTATGTACATGCGTTTCATAGATGTTCTCCAGACTCAGGAGAAGCACTTGACAAACACTTTCATATAAGATTTCCAAGCTAAGAATAGGTTTCACAGATTTCAATCAACATAGAGAAATCAAGGAATAAAGTATTTCAAATGTCAATTTTAGTTTTCATAAATAGAACTTTATTGAAACAAAGTCATACACAATCATTTATATATTTTCCATGTCTGCTTCTCTGCTATGGTATGTTTGCTGTGATTGTTCCTGAAAGGCCCGTATGTTAAAGGGTGATTCTCAGGGTGGCACTCGTGGGAGATGGGAGACTCTCTGAGAGGTTAGATCTATCATCTTTACATCACTGGGACCATTCTCGCAAGGGACAGTGGGAGCAGCCAATCCTGTCTCTGCTCCTTGGCTAATTAGGTGAACAGGTTGTCTCTGTCGCATGCCCCTGTCATGATGCTTTATCCTTGTGAGAGGCTCAAAAGTAGAAATACACCCAACATTGGACTACAATCTCTAGAACCATGAATTAAATTAATTTTTTCTTTACTACTTAATTTCCTCAGTTGTTCTGTTACAGTATCATAAAGTTGACTAATACAGGTTATAGGAACAGAGTTGAGTAGTTTCAAGATAGATCATAGGTCCAAATCACTAAATATATAGCATCTACCTCTTTTTTCATTTTTTTCATATTGCACAATGTTTATTCAAGGAGGGGGCATTGCAAGGCTGAATTACTATAATCTAGGATTTAGAAGCCATAAGCTCACAAGAATTTTTTAAAGTTTAAAAAAATAAATAACACAACTTTCCAAGCTAAACAGCTTCTCCAAACGAAATTTCAAAAAGTGTGATTGTGTTGCTGGCCTTAATTTTATCCAGCAATTTTTCCTGTGTAGGTGGTATTGCAAGGCTGAAAATTGCCCTTTATTTCTTATCTAGATAGAATGATTATTTAATGA